>JALBCR010003116.1:0-64972 GCA_030710515.1 Abscondita cerata
AAAGTTAATATTGCTATGAATGTGCAGAATATGGACATTCCTAACACTTTTGGTGAATGTTGTTGTAAATTCGGGAAGGTGTTGAATAAAGGTTTGATATTGGGCATTCCAGAATGCTTCAAAACGTTTATCTTTATAAACAAGACGGCATTACGAAAAAAGTTTTATGATTGAACTGAAATTTTTACTTGGTGGGGTGGTTTTACCGAGGGTACATTTTTAGTTTTGTTTTGAAGAAATCATGATTCATTAGGGCTTTTTTTTTTATAACCAGATTAGTGCAATTCACACCCTCTATAAAAAGCTTTCACTTCCCCAGGTTAAGTCGCCTACAGATTGATTGATTAGTTATAGACTTATATATTAAGATGAAATCAATTATGGTTTAATTAATAGTATTTGTATCGTTGTACTTTTTACAGTCCTAGACTCAGAAAAATTATTGGTTACTGTTTTATGATATGAATAAAAATACTAAGTATCATCCGTTACGTTATAATGTTCAATTATTTTTGAGCAGCACTTAAAATTCTAAGTAAATTTCCATAGAATTTAAACATGATCAATTATTATTGTTAATCCACAACTTTAGAGTAGGCTTCGCAAGTTTGTGCCAGTTTAATCATAGCTATTTTTTAAACACGTCAATGATTATCTCCTACCATCAAATTTGTACTCAAGCAAATATATATTTTTGCAAAAGGTCAAACGACCCATTCTTTACAAATCTTCGATTTAATAAGAGACATTCGTTGTGGAAATTCCTTTTAATGTTGCCAAAGTTTTCTGTCTAAAAATTAGTGCCACATTTATTGCAGCATTAATTACAGTTTTTTTTAGTTTTAGCTAAGAGTTTAGCAAATGTTAGCTTAACGAATTAGCACTAAATTAATAAAATTGCGTTAATTTATCTTCTTTATGTTTCTGGAAAGAACAGAACTTACTATTTATAATTCCTGGCAACGAATGTATTTGAAGGCAACAGAACTTTGTAATATTTTGAAATGCTGTTTACTGTCTTAACCATTGTTCTAGCAAGATCATTAGTATAATTTTATATTGTAATGACTTGCATGTTTTGTAAACTGAAATAGCAGGTAGGTATGCAAATTATAGAATAATAAGAACTGTTTCCTATATGATCACTTCGTATTTAATATAATATTGATAATATGTTGTAAAATGCGTGTAAAGCATGTATTCTAAAATAAATACCTATCGTTAAAGTATTTAGACATCTGTAAATAATTGAAAATAATAACACAACCTGATCGACATCTGAATTTTTCTTTTTTTGTAAATAGAAATATTCACCGTTTTCAAGAATCTCAGGTCAACATTAAAACAAAATTCAAATGTACAAATATAGGTGATTATTGAAGTAGTTATGCGACAAGTCAACATAATATCACATACAATATTATTTTACATAAGCGTTACTGAAAATTATTAATGTTAGTTTTTGTTTAAATATGTCATTAACAACATATAATTAATAATATGTATTTAAAGCTAAATTTCCATACTGTAATTAACTGCAGAACTATTTTTATGTAACTATTCATAAATCTGTTTATATATTTCTATAAAAAAAAATTTACAGATTGATTTGTAACGGCAATGTGTGTCAAATATTAATTTGAAATTTATTTCAATAACTGCCTAACTCTGTTTTTGAAAGAGGTGTATTTGAATTAATTATATGTGTATACACCGTTTGAGATTTATTTATACCATTTTGAACAAATAATTGCTTTGATATTATTTCTTAAATTAATTTGAATAACATATAAATTTAACTTATTCTAAGCAAAAGATAAAAATTTTTTAGAAGATGTGATATTTTACCTACTCTTTGTTCCAAATAAAAGGTAGTAGGTGTGCGCTACGTGAAGGAAAGTTTACACAACTACAACTTTAGTTTTAGCGGTAAATTCTAAATTATTTATTTTATAACTAACGTCATCATCAATATATTTATTTTAAACACTTATCATAAAACAATAAAACGACATTGTAAATTAAGTGCGATTATTAAAAAAATTAATTCTAATTATTAAAAAATTGTAATTTTTGAGTAAAAAATACAATTTTTTTCTCATTATTATCATCGACATACACAACAAGTTGAAGTCATTAATTTTCTAATACAGATCAGATCAATTGAAACTTTAAATTTAAGAAGCTATTTAAATTCTTATATACAATTAAAAGCAATAGATTTTGTTAATACACTATGATCAAACGATAATCTTTACGATATTATTTTTATTGTAAAACCTCAACCATGCAAAACGTTCATGTCTTAAGACTTGCGCAAATATAAAATTTACATTTATTTTGTGTCGGGTAACCACACAAGATGTAAAGAGAGTCAATTTTGTAAGACCTATATTAAGTTTGAACATAAATGTAATTAACAAATATTAATTATATATCCGTGGGTTAATTATATATTACAAAAACTGAATAGTTAAATTGTCTGCAGCTAATAGGTTTTTGTAACACCCGATAAGTTTAGTGTCGCAGGCTGCGGTAGACTGTCAATAGGTAGACCCCAGATGTGAAATTGGAACCTTTAGGGTTGTGTGATATTTTTTTAGAGCTTATCTTTGGTGTTTGCAACACCAAGAAAACAGTTCCGACCGTACCAATCGTTCTTTATCAACTGGAAAGGTTTGGGTTCTTTATAACTAAGCGATATCCTCAGCTTGCTTTCTAAATATCCTTGTGCGTATAACGCGGAAAAGACCCTGTACGGGTTGTAAGTCTGGTGAAGGCCTGTTGTATAAATTCGTCCTGCTGATGGACCTGATTTTTACGAATAAATTAACCCGAAGGTTTGTAGAATTTTTGTATGCGGTCGGCTGGTTTGAAAACGGTTTTATATTGCTGGAGTTGGTTTTAGCGCAGCGCTGGACGCTCTAGCGAGCGGACATTTCTGTAACGACGTCAGTACACGCTGTAAAACGATGGCGCTTCTGGGACGGCTATATAACCGGTATATAATGTTCGGGGATTACAACAGAGAGTCAGGAGTATAGTATAAAGGAAAGCATCTAAACAACGGCTAAACGCAAAGTGGTTGATGTTAGATGAGCTTAGTTAGGATGAAGGGTTATGTTTTAGCCTTTAGACGCATTAATTCAAAATACTGAATTGGAAACGATCGTTGACGTAACAGAAGAAGAAGACTGCACCTTTCGTCTATGCACAAATTGAATTGCAGTAAAATACTTGTGCGTAATAATACAAGGTTATGCGTTAATCGCACGGTTTCAGATCAAGTTCAAGTGGTGGTCAATAGTATTTAAGCAGGATATTAAGAACATCAGGTATATGCGATCGATCGGGTTTTATTTTAAACAGGTCGGAATAGTTCTGGATTTGAAGTAGAGTAAAAAGCAGAGAAACTCCTAAATGAGTGTAACTAATGAAATGCAGGCTTAATTGATGCCCATTCTTATTTACAATTTGAGTTGGGATTAACAGCGGGGAATTATGTTGTGAAATAAAGCAGGATCGGTGACGTCAAGATAATTTTCTTATCACAAAACGTCACCAAACCTGTGATCATTATATTATATCGGTAATAAGTAATGACAAAGTAAAATGCAGAAAGAATTTAAACTTGAACCAATTTTTTCATATATGAGTATGATAAAACATTACAAACAAAAGCAAACGGTTAACGTAGAAGTAGAGGAGTTTGAAAACGTTTAAAAAATGGGAACATATTTTTGATACCATACAACTAACTAAATAACTTTGGCATTTGTCAAAATATTTTATTGATTAGAATTCTGCTATAAATTTTAAGATTTTGAATAGTTAGATTCTTCATTCATAAGAATTAAGGTTGCACTTACCGAAAGTGCAATTTGTGATTTTAACGTTTTGGAAATTTGGTGTTTAAGCCGGTAAATATTGCGGTTTCCTCCTTGGTGTCTCAGATTTAGCAATTTTGTGGAGTTGTACACATTTTTCGTAATTTAATTAGACTCGTTGCATAGAAAAATCTTTCATGAAAGAAAACTCAACTTATGAATGAAGAAGCATGATATCTTGTTATCATGTAAATTATGCATCGATGATGGAGAATCTATTGCAATAGATTTCACAATTGGTACTGTGAACTAGACGAGTAATATTCTTTTTAAATAGAAAGAAACCGTATGTATGAATTGAATTCCAACGAAAAGGGCAAAAAAGGAACGACAATATTTATTCTATAAGACAGCAAAAATGCTAAAAGAGACGTTAAAGAACTCTTTAAACTCAAGAAACAAGAGTACCTAAGACTCAAAGACGACAAGAAAGGAGGTCCCAGCAACTCAGAACAAATTCTAGACAGGCGTCGTGAATTGAGGCGAAATCAATAACACAGGATTGCCCGAAATGGAAATAATAAATCTGCATGCTTTATGCTGAGAAGGAAAAACGTTGCCAGTTAGATCTGTGCACCTTCAGCAAGAGCAAAATTCAAAAAATGTTTGGAACGTGCTGTGGTGGATCCAGATGTATGAAAGTGCAAAAGTGATGAAGATCGCAAAACCAGCATAAGGAAATTCCACATATGGGCCAGTTGTACTTTCTAAACACAGATTATGCAACAGAACAACGAGTTTAAAACCAGCACAACTCAAATTACAGGCGAAACGCGAAAATTGAAGAACTGATTGAAGAAATAAATATCTCATGCGGCTGCGTGGAAAACGATGAAGCAATTAGTTGACGAAACTCCTAGTACATCCACAAACACTATTTAGATGTGCATTGTTCAAGACAAATCAAAGGATAAACGACGGTATATCTTCCAACAACAAATGAAATTACCGAAGTGTTTAAAATGGCGAACCGCCCTACATCAGAGTTATAATTCTAAATTTATTCCGTGCAAAAGGAATAAACCACTACAGCAAATAAAAATTACAAGCCAAAACTGCGACCCAATGACAAATGCAATATCTGTTTCCACATGGAGAATCCGGATGGCATAATGAGATGGTCAAACAGTTGGTGACCGGCGGCCAAATTTAAGTATGCAAGAATATTGAAGGCAGTTGAGTTCTATAGTATAAACTAAACCAATCTAATCTTTGAGTCAAAAAAATATATGGGACTGATAGACTACGAGGTGTGAGAAAAGTAATGAAACTGGCAACACTGCGGAAATCTGGCAACGTTAGATGTCTACCGGCCTATGCTAAATCGGTTTGTTTATTTCTTCCACTTCCTCGGTTCGATATAACCCTACAGTTAAATCATTAGTTTTGACAGCGCCATTAATAAGTTGTGTTTATATTGTGCGTTACAGAAATGGAGCATCAGAATTTAGAGCAACGTTTGTGTTAAACTCGGTGAGTCCCCGAGTGTGACTTTTGAAAAGTTGAAACAGGCCTATGGGGAACAGAATTATCGAGAGCAAAGTTTTCCGCTGGCACAAATCATTTTTGAAAGGCCGAGAATGCGTTGAAAATGAATCTCGCTCAGGGAGACCTTGACTCAAAAAACTGACGAAAACATTGATCGTGTGAGGACTCTTGTGAGATTAGACCGTTGTTTAACAGTAAGGATAATCAGTGAACAGTTAAATTTAAATACTTTTACCGTGCAGACATTGCACACAAGTGGATGCTTCCTTCATATGCATGGCAATGCTCCGTGTCACACGGCCGTTTCCATCCGAATTTTTTACTCTCAAAACGCATTACTGTTGTTCCTCAACCCCCCTATTTACCTGGTTTGAGTCTTTGTGATTTTTTCCTTTTCCCGAAATTGGAACATGTCCTAAAATAACGTCATTTTGAAACTCTGGAGAACATTACAAAGACAGTGACCGATCAGTTAAAAACAATACCAATTGAAGAGCGCTGCTACCAAGAGTGGGAACGACGACTCCACCAAGTATAGCTGCCTGAAGGGAACTACTTTGAAGGAGATAACATTGTTATTTGAAAATAATAAAATCTTTTGTTTAGTATGAAATCAGTCTCATTACTTTCGTGCTCCTACCAAAGTGAACAGAGATTACTCAGTACTTTCTTCCAAACGAGACCGCAGCGACCGGTCGGATTTTGCTTCGACAAGGTCTCATCTGCTGAACAAATTTATGGTCGACATGCTAAACAACGTCATGGGAAGAGTTTTGACATTTCTTTCTAAAATTGAATTTAAAAACGAGGTGTGTAAAGTATAGTATGCGTACTTTACAAAACTGATGCAACACATGCATTTTGTTCTTCATCCAAAAGACAAATTACCGTGGAGCAAAAGTGGATTCCGTTGTTGCTGCCGAACCTAAATCCTGAGCTTGATCATGAGCTGTATAACATGCAGAATTTACAGTCCTTGCGGTCTACAATGAGCTTATGCTTTTGTATGGAGGAGATAAATAAAGATAAGGTTTGCGCAAACAGTTTCAAAGCCATTGAGTACAGTCGCCAAAAAAAGGAGCAACTGTTACAATAAATGACGTTACAATAGATAATTTTGGGTTGATTTGTATAAACCGTATCTCAATAAAAAGTACAGCGCCCACAACAACGATAAAAAACTGTTCATCTGTAAAGTATGTGACAAATGATGCGAATGGTTTTACCATTCTCGATGCCCGAAAATATTGTACAGGGCGTCCGAAAATTTGGTTCAAACTTTGGCATTACAAATACCTATAATCTCAATTTCTCAAATGGAAATTACTATTTTTTATGTCTGTAATGAATTCGGGTGTTGCTACGTGCTTTTGTGTCGGACACTTAAATAAACCAGTGGCGTTTATTCTCAATTTAAATTTATATTATCAAACTGTGGTTGATGTATAGTTAATTCTAGTAAAAAGTGTACAAGTTTAAATAAATATATATACAGTCCACATTATCAAGTTTATTCAACAGTACCTAAACAACAAACCTGTAGCAACATTCACTAAAAATGTTATTACGAAATCTTTAACACTAAAAAGAATTCGAGGAGGCAGGGAAAGCTAAAATGAGAAACCGCTGGACAATATTAGAGGAAGAAAAGTACGATGATAAATAGATTATTATACAGTGTGTCCAGTTTAAAATTAAATACTTGGGGATATCAGAAACCGTTGCATATACAATGTTGGTTAAATAGAACAAAAGTTGCGTAATTGTATGCCTATAAATAATATGGTTTTACTTTATTAAAAAACTACTTATGTATTTAAGTACAGGGTGAAAACCAAAAATCGGTATTTAAGTACAACCTTAATATTTTCTTATTATAAGTATGTTCATCAAATTTTTAGAAAAGGTGTAAGAGTCGTGACTATTCCGAAAATGTAATAAAATAATGTTTTAATTTTCTATAGTATGCTTACTTATCATGGGCTGATAGTATGGATACTGCTATGATCCCTAAGTTCTAAGAGACTTTTTTGTAAATAAATGATGCAAATTAACCATTTTGATCTTCGATAATTGCACTTTCTGAAATTTATAAAGTTTAAAAATAAATTTTTGTAAACTAATTATTACGAATAATTATAGTCAATTAAAAATTTAGACGATTGAAGGCTTGAAATGAAAAGAATCATGTCTTAAATTAAACCCTGTAAATAAAAGTGTAAGTTTATTAGCTTTAAGAATAAAACTTACCATGTCCGAGTGATTCGTGCGACTGGTAAGGTGAAAGTGAATAGCCCTCCTAGACGTTTTCAAATATTGCAAAACAATTTATTAGAGTATGTTTGTCCGTGATAAAGCCAAAGGACAACTTCAATAGACGTTATTTATGAATAAAGTTGAAAACTTAGTTCAGGATGAAACATCAAATTTTATGTAAAACGATTAAAATCAGTAAAGTAGCCCGCGCAAATTATAAGTAAGAAGAACATTTAGATCCAGAGATTAGTTTCAGAAGTCAGCAACACATAAATAGGTGGCGCCGATTTAAATTCGAAAATAAGTAAAAGCTAACCTAAAATTTTATGGCGGATAAAAATGCAAATAAATCGGTTAGGAAGTAAGCATATGACACATGAGTCGTATGTCTAAATAAACATAATAATTGGACCCATCGTTTATTATATTAAATGAACAATTAATTAAATTAAGGTTTCAAATTCTGCGCTGGTGACGCGCAAAATTGTCGCTGAAAATTTAAATACTGGGATAGATCTAAGAAGAGTGTAACAACATTATAAATATAACCGACTATAAACTGTTAAAAAAGTTGCAATTTAGTGGTAAAGACCGCATTAAGCCTGTCATACAGTTTAAATAAAAACTAACTTTCAAAGTAACATTCGGGAAGAATAACAAAAGTAAATCTCGATTAGCAAATCAGTACGTAGAAGTTGGCTTTGTAAAACAATAAACAGCAACTAATTAAAGCATAACACGTGCTAGAAGAATAAATTTTTAAAAATAATAAAACAAATATTTAAACTAAATACTATTGTGAAAATAAAAGTAAAAGACTTACCTATGGTCTTGAAGCATAAACATGGTGAATGGACCTAGTGGACCTCAGCATAGTCGGTGAACTTGACCAAAGTATTCCCAAATATAATGCAACAATAAATGAAGACGAGTCGATTGATAACAGAGATTAAAGCTAAATTCTAAGGTACACGGTAGTTTTAAGTTTGTACGAATCTGTTTTATGAATGTGTCCATTTGTTAAACTTATGTAAAACAATTGACATTAATCATAAAACAAATTTTATGATTAATGGGTCTCTTATTTTAATTGATGAGCATATAACTGGCGCATTATAACTTAACCTGAGAAAAATTAAAATTAAATGAGTCCGTAGTTATTTTATTTAATAGTTTAACTTACCTGGGATGATAAAAGTATTAAACCTTATTTAAAACCATAGCAATACGTTAGTTCTTTACTAAAGCAACTTTGTCGATAATGTGTAAGTAGTTCTAAAAGTCAATTATTCGTTGAAGAATCGACTTTTGTAACTGCTCTATTAAATATCTTGAATATGTGTAGGTTTATTTCCATTATATTATTACATCATGGACGCTAGTTATATTTCTCTTTTTATTAAATGACTAGCACAATTTGGGGGTCATTGGTAATGAATTCCTTAATGTACGTGAGAAATGAAGATACTACATAATTATCTATTTTAAATGAAATTTGTCAAAATAATTTCAAATACTAAAATAAATTATTGGTTTACTTGTTTTAGAATGTATTACAAAATTTAAAAATGTCGCCAAGAAAACAGAATCTTAAGTCAAGGTTTCAAAACAATAGTAATTCTATTAATACCAATAAAAAGGCACACTAATCTAGCTGACTATGAGGCAAATAAAAACCAATAAACTATATATACGTTTTTTTATTACTAAACTAGACAATGTTTCTTATTATTAACTTTATTCAAGAATAAAGCTAATTTTCTGTTCCAATGATTAATAATTTTACAATACTAACTACTAGTCACTACACAATTGCCATTGTTATTTCCATTAAATTACTACCTATATTAAAATTAATTGCGTTTTTGTTTTCAACTACTTTATGGGTTTATGGGTATTTGTTATTTGAGAATAAACAATGCATTTATACTTTTAGTAAATAGCCCAGTAGAATTAGACACAATAATAGATAAACCTTGCAACAATTATATCAGTAGGTTTTTCTTTTTACGTAGTATGGTCCCAGTAGTTCCTACTTTATTTTGCAGATTTCAAAACCCTGTTCTAACTTTAGGACAATCAAAAACTGCGATTTTTTCGAACTTTGTTATATTTTAGGTCCTAGCTCTTAAACAATGCATTCTAACGCTATAAATATTTTTAAACAACATTAAATTTGAGACAATTTGCTTAAGTTGAGATGAGTAGCTTTGACAATAACCGAGATATGGCCTTTAAAAATAGGTTAATTTTACCAAAAATATTTCTCGTGTTTTAAGCTATATATTCGCAAATGACATTTGACGCAAGAACAACCCCTGCACGAGCTTTCTTGCATCTGCAGGACAGCATTTTTATTAGTGTCTGTGAGGCAGGACCATCTCTGTTTGTAATTGGAAGCAATCCCTGATCGGTTAATGCCCAATCCCATTCCAGTGGGTATTTGTTTTTCCCCAACCACGTCTGCACTTGATGGTAGGTGTTGTACGAGTAAAATTTGGCTGACTCTTTGGTTGGGAGGAGCGAGCAAGTTCAACTTGGCACTTCTTGCAGTCTTTATAAACAGCTGATATCATAGATCATGGAGGTTGGTGCCGTCATCTCCGCTGTATACTGCCACAAAACAACGTGCTCCGGCTGTTGTAATGGCTTCATGGCTTTAGTTAAGGTAAACTATTGTTTCATTAATAAAGTGGGGATTTTTCAAAGGTTGTGAGTGACTTCATTTTGCCCATACAGAGGAACAGATGCTTTATCACATCGAATGAAGGTAAATCAGTACAAGTTGAGGAGGCATTCGTAGTCCTCCGTAATCGAACGACATAAGTCGTTTCAAAATGCACAATTTTAAAACTTGTAATATTTATGTTTTGTTTAGTATATAATCATTATTAATTGATTATATTATACAGGGTGTCTCAGATAAGGGTGGAAATATTTCAAGGGTACATAGAGAAACTCCAGATTAGAGATTTGAGTTAATAAATCTATGTCCGGAAATGCGTTGCTTCCGATATACAGGGCCTTGAAAAAATTCAAAAATTAATATGTTTTGTCTGTATTTTGAAAACGCGTTGATCGATTTTCTTAAAATTTCCAGAGTATGTCAAGCAAAGTATTGGTCATATTTATGTGCCAATCCGACTCTTCTAAAAATTTCCAGGACCGGACTTTCGGTTTTTCTCACTTAGTTTTAAGAGAAAATGTAGCACGCCACTGGTTTTTCCAAATATTGAATCATTTTTTACATTCCCAATCAATTTGGAAAAGAACGCCTTCTTGTTTTTTTCTTCTCCGACGCGTCGTTTCCGCGAAAAAAATAAAATCCATTTGGATGTCTTTCAAAGAGCTCATTATCGAAAAACTTCAGGTGACAATAAAAAACGTAGTGAACAATGAATATTGTCATGGCGACAACGAAAACAAAATTAATACCGCAACTGGCAAGAGGTTTGAGTATCGTTGTCTTCACCTGAACTAAAAAACACTTGACTACCATATTAATTTTTGAATTTTTCAAGGCCCTGTATATCGGAAGCAACGCATTTCCGGACATAGATTTATTATCTCAAATCTCTAATCTGGAGTTTCTCTATGTACGCTTGAAATATTGCCACCCTTATCTGAGACACCCTGTATATTGATGAAAACCTAATATTAGGTAAGGCGAAACGTCTATTAATAAAAAATTAATTTGAATTAAAATTAAGTGGATAATTTATTTAGATAAATTTTATTGCTACCTAGATAAATATACTTCCAAAATAAAATTAAAAAATATATTAAATTTATGCTTTAAAAGCAAATTAAACAAACATCAACAAAAGTAAAATTAAAATAGTACATTAATGAAGAACACCCAGTAATAATGAATTTATTTGAACAATTTTTGGTATACTAGTTGTATACAATTAGATTAGTAAACGATCACAATTTGATTAAAATTAAACTGTTAACTTCTTCAAAAAACTTAATAATGTGTTGCTCCACCACGATGTCTTGTGCCCTCATTAACACGTCTGGGCATACTTCTAATGAGGTGATCGATTTCTTCTGAGGTATCTCATCCCATGCTATCTGTAACTGATGCTGCAAAGCCGCTAGAGTTTGTGCAGGGTGGGGTAAATTGAGTAATCTCTTCCCATAATATCCCAGACGTGCTCGATAGGCGAAAGATCGGGAGATCTTGGTGGCCAAGGCAACAAAGCAATTTAATTGGCCTCAAATGAGCCAAAGAAACCCTAGCAACATGAAGTCGTGCGTTGTCTTGTTGGAATGTGCTGTTGGGGATGGTCTGAACATAAGATACAATATGGGGGTCTACGACCTCCTGGATGTAGCGCGCAACGATCATGTTACCTCTAGTGAAGACCAAATGTGACCTACTTCCAATAGCAATAGCTTCCCATACCATAACTCCAACTGTGTGGTGCACATGCCTATTCACAGAAAATTAAGGATCTTGTCTTTCACCGCGCCGTCTTCACACCTTGCACGACCGTCATGCATACCCAAACAGAATCTGGATTCATCACTAAAGACAATTGAATTCCATTCTTGGTCCCATTGCCTGTTTTCTACACCACGCTAGACGATAACGTCGATGCTTTGGAGTCAGTGGTAGCACAAAAAGAGGACGGTATGAAAAGAGCCCAAAAGTTCTTATCCGTCTATAAACGTTCGCATCCCAATCGGTCTTCCATGTTCTTCAAACCACTGGTCCGCAATCGCCCGTGTAGAAGAGAAGCGGTCCCGTAAAGCTAATAGTCTAAGACGGCGATCTTCGCGTTCTAAACTAAAAAAATTATTAGTATTTTGATCACTTTCTCGTTAACTATTAGCCCTATGTGTTGAATACTGCAATCAACCCCTAAGAGACTCTACTTGTGCTGAAATAAAAGTTAATGTAATTTCTTATAAAGTCGTACTTTAAAAAGTCATCACGCCATTGACGAAACACGAGCGAAATAAAAACCAATAAAAAACAATTTTTGTAAAAGGTCTAGTTTTTGAAGGGCAATATCTTCACCTACTTAGAGCTACTGATCTCAACTTGGGCATAAATTGTCACGAATTTAATGTAATTAAAAATGATCATCATATTTATAGCACTAGGGTGCATAGTATAGAGTCAAAAATCGGAAACAGTTCAAAAAAATCGCAATTTTTAGGCCGACTATTTCTTGATTAGTAAGCAAGAGCACGATGCGTTGAAATAACATAGCATATTCAAATGATTTTTGTAGACTTGCGTTTGAATTACTCTATACTGATGAGTCTCAAATGAGGCAAAACACATGTGTGTAGGTGCCGTTTATAATTCAGCATTCGGTTGGCAAGAATTTAAAATATTGCGTTAAAAATGCAATTAGCTTTTTCACAATGGCATCTTACATTCTTCAGATTTCTACAAATATTACATTTTTAAGAAATACTTTTTAAAATATTAAAGCGAATCGTTGGTTCAAGAAATTTGGAAATATACGCATTCTAATTAATAAAATTTACAAAAAAAATTAACTTGACATGTCAATGGTTCCACCGTCGATTGTTTAGTTGCTTCGTCACTGTCGTTCATATCGAGTCGTAGCTGAATCGGAGTTTATGTTTAGAAATTATTACTATTTCTGTGACAATAAGTAATTGTGTGTACGTCAGTGGCATAAATTATAAAATTAAATCGACGGTAGAGAGATTTACATATGTCGGGGCAATTTTTGTTTCTATTGTAAATTCCCAAATTTTATTTAATTAATGGTAGAATACAATAAAACATCATAATAAATGTTTCTATAATCTAGATATTTTGCAATTTTCGACGGTACACTTCCAAAAGTATATTTTGCCAACCTCTTGGAAATACATCTACCATTACGATATCTTAAGAAATAGCGTCGTTTTTGTTTCCTTCGGCCGCAATGACGTATATTTTCGCAAGAAACTTAAAGCGTTCATTTCTTCTTCTTCTATTATCTTAAAACTCTTTCGGCCCACAGTTTTTGTATCTCAAATTTGTACCACCACAACCGCACCTCTGTCATCTACGTCACCTACATTTAATTTAACTAGTTTGTTCTTTTTTAAGCCGATAATAATTTCCATCAGCAGAACAACAATGAACAATAAACAAAAAATGAACAATACTATTTGGCTCGAAATAACATAAAATAATGAAAGATCCCGTATTTATAATAGTTAGCGCAGCAGTGTCCGGCTTAGTCGGTGAGTTGGAGAGGTTCTTGAGGAAACTGAAAAGAAATAAACTGCTGCCTAACGAGGCGTCACCTGCTGGATAATAGAAAGAAATAAAACCAATCAACAAGAATCAATAGGTTTTACTTAAGGTCTAATACGCTAAATCGAACACAAATCAAAGAGACAAATAAACATGTAAATATAGCAAATACAACTTAAAATACTAGGAGAATATGTGAGAAGTAAGAGATTTTGTCGCATAAGACTTACGGGTTTTAGCAACAACAAATTAATTAAAGCTTGCAATTAAATGTGTCTAAATTCAGTTAAGCTTTTGTTTGTTACACCCTAAATTAAAGTTGGCGTACCAATTAAGATTTGTGATTAAGGTAACTTGACGTACACACGTCACTTACACACGGTGACTTAAAAACTAAACTTAAACTCGGACTAGCACGGTAAGTAGCTCTCGCCAACCTAAAAAGCCTTTTGTTTTAGCTTTATTTACTTTATCTAAAGCGCCCAAGCTCTTATAGAACTAGTGGAAACAAAACCGAACGTCGGTGGATGGAGCCTACCCCAAATAAAAATTTGCTTATATACTAGGGATTCAAACCGTTTAATGTCACATGTACGTGAGATTCAGACGCATGCAAAGTGAATAGGTTTCTTAAACAATAAACTTAGCTGTGTACTAAGGCATGTAGTTCCGATACGGAAGATTCTTGCTAACGATAGCAGTTGACAACTATTAGAAAATCGGTAGCCACAGAATTTCCTTAGGAAAACTAGACAACAAAGGTTGGAAAGCAGATATGCACTCTCAAGTAGCAGGCACGCAGCATGAACGACCCTCATCGGGTTGAGTTCATCGGCCGTTAGCAGCTTCGATGTAGGCGAAACCGTAGTAGTCGTCACGTATTTATAGCGAAGGATTCTTAACTCCTTGTTCCAGTCTCCAGGAATTATCCCGATGGTAATACACGAGTAGAGTATGAGGTCAAGACACGTGGAAAAGCATACGTTGTAATTAGAAATTAACACAACCACGAGACAACAAATGAAATAGAAAGAAAAGCAATTTACGGTGAATTCGGTCGGATTTATATTTACACACCAATTTAACTTGGAATTATTGAAGCCACATTAATACTTTACGTGTAAACTTTTAGCTTCACAAAGCACGCCGAAAACGCCCAATAGAAGGAAATCTTAAAATGTACGCTCAATAAATTTTGTGAAATAATCGATCCACCAATGAGAAAATTGTAGCGTGCGCGGCAAATTTGATTTTCATTGTAACGTGCAACTCACTACAACCGTTACTCAGAAGGCTTGCAACTCACGTTCGAGTTCGAGTAATTTGAACCATAACAAATTTGGTAGGACGTGTATTCCAAAAAGTCCTGCTGATAGGTTCTATCATTAATCACGAAACCACGTGTCGATTATTGAACAGGTTTTGATAGGTTGATACTTTACTCATCATAATTAAATTATGAATATAACGTTTATGTATAAAGTAAAACTAAAATTTAGCTGTTTAAGTAAGTAGTACGATCTAATTATTATTTCTTTTTCCGCTACCCATAACCGTGTCGTAGTAGGTGATAACCCCAAATTATCCCAAAAGTGAAACAACTTTTGAAAGAAAATCATACATCAACTTAAAAAAATTAGGAAAATATCTATCACGGATCGGGCGGCGAGTTCAAATCTAGACGTAAATTAGAATCCAAAATTGAATTAAAACCAAACGATAAATTAAACCCAAAAGGTGAATTAAAATCCAAAAGTAAAATAGTACCCTAAAGGTGAATGCAAAACTAAGCGTTGAGTTTAAAATTGTCGGTCAACTGGAAATCACGTGTCTCAGTAATTTACTTATGATCGTATAATGAACATTTACTAATAAAAATCCTGTGTGTAGCTGTGGCGTTTGTAGATAGAACGCGTTGACGTAATTGAAAATGTCTAAAATGAAGGAAAATATTTATTACGATTGCTAAAACAAAAACCTACGTTCCTAGAAATTTCACAGTAATGGAAGAGGGATTTTCTGTTAACGCTCTGAACATGTGTAAGATGTATATGTTACTACGCCCAGTTTCTATCGCTTCCCAGCATACATTTTTTGTAATATACATTTGGAAAACTATACAATACTATGTCAAGACAAACAAGTAGCAATAAACCACACCGATGAAACTTCTTGTAAAGTTCAAGTTCAGTCACGATTGAAGTTAGTTTGTCTTTGTCAAAAAACAAAAACAAATGACAATGTTTCGTTTAATTGTGTTAATATTGATATGAATCTTAATAGATAAGTAAATCAATTGTAGTGTTTCTGGAATCGTCTGCAAACATTCCGGTAGTATCCAAAATGCAGGCTCTCGCTTTACGCGTCTAATAAATATCAAAATCAAAACATTTTATCTACGACTTTAAGAATTTTTAGAACAAAAACGTTCTCTGAAAGAGCTTAGATCTATGATCAACAATGATTTTAAATCTTCTCTATCGAATAAAAACAAATTTGTATGATTATCTTTTTTGGTTCTGAAGATATAGATTGAAACGGAAGAACTTGCATTTCGGAATCGTCTGCAAACATTTCGGTAGCATCCAAATCTGCAGGCTCGCTTTACGACCGATACCTTCAGAACTAAAAGAGATGGCGATACAATTTTTTTATTCGATAGAGCAAGATTAATTATATTATCATTTTGTGAAAAAAATTTCATACTTATCATTGTTAAGTTAAATAAATATAAACCAAACATTGAAAAAATTTTAACCTAGAGTTCGATTTCCGGTGCAACCATCAAATTTTCGACTGTACTCTCTAGCAATTCAATGGCAAACTAGCGACAGTATAATTACCTAGTAAACCTCTCAACTTTAAGCAGATCGGAATTGGCGTTAAACTGTAGGTACTGTCACGCACAACACATATACATGCAAAGAGTTTGCAACGTCCAGTAACGGATACGTGACCTGAAAAAGAATAATTTTGAACCTCCTCTATTAAATTAAAATAAATTTGGACCTTTATATCTTTGGTTCCGAATACATTGATCGTAATGCAAAGGTCTGAATTTCTGGAACCGTCTGCAGATATTCAGTAGCATCCAAAACGCAGGCTTTTGCTTTAGAACCAATATCTTTGGAACCAAAAGAAATTCCGATAGAGAAAGATTTATTCCAATCAGTTTAAAGAAAAAATAAATATGCTTAAAATAATATCAATCTCCATAGGTGGTTGTAAACTTGTAAGAAGAAAGAAAACATATAGAAAAATTGTCAATACCATGATGATTGTGCAAATCTACATTTTGAATGGGTGTGTGAACCAAAATAATTTTTCAGAGAGATCTGTGCATTTTAGGGCAAAAAAATAATTATACAAATTTATAATGTTTAAGTTAGTATGATAATTTGAAGTAACTGTATAGCATTTATGCAGAAGATATTTCAACTGGATATTTTAAGAATTGATAAAGACAGTCTCAAGCTATGAATCTTTTTACAATACAATACAATAATGTTATACCATCAATAAAAGCTTATACTGTGTTTTTATAAAAGATAGGGATGCCTAGTTTGGCACAACAAAACAAATTTGGTCAAAAGTTAATTACATAAAAACAGGGCATTCAAAATTCAACTTTATGTTGTTAGAAATGAAGCAGAAACCGAAGATATTATGATTCGATTGACATAGTTTGAAGGTAGACTTTTAGCTTTCAGAGATGATATTTAGATATTTTTTCCGTTATTGTGTTTTACTATACTTTTATCCTACCATTTTGTCGTCATTGTCTTGAATAACTCTTGGATAGCTACATTACACGTCGTCATACAGTTGTTATACACGTATAATTATGGAATCTTATTTGTCTTACATTTTGTCAATTTTTTTGATATCTTACTTTCACAACATTATTATTAAAATGCATATCCATATAAAAAATACTCTTTACGAACTGTTTTGTAATAGTTTTTTTACATGGTTACTGAAAAGTCTTTGTGATATTGGAATTCTCTATATTTACAATTTATTTGAAAATTTGAATTAATATTTTGAACCAAATAACGTTTAGCTGGAGTTTTTTTCAAATGCAAGAGGTGTAGCTTAATATTCAAACGTGATTTTTAATTTTCCGTTATAATAAAATTTTTTCATTAATAATTGTCTTGATTTCAAAGTGAAAGTGATCGTTGAAGAAGAGGTTGAGCATCTCTTTGAAATCGAACTTTTGCTCATTTAGATTTGGCGTCGACTAGAATAAAAAAATGATGTCCTTGAAAAAGACTAGTATAGTCTATATGCACACGTTCAAAATTTGATTTTCGATTATCCCAATGTTAGGTGCTTTCTAATGTTGACACTCTTCTGCATTGTAGAACAATTCTTTCTATGTCTGCATCTACATTTTTCTAATAACAGTACTTTCTTGCAAGTTGTTTCATTTTAATTGATTGAAAACTCCTTACTATTAATTTACTATTTATTTTCTCTATGTTGAGTCTTCTAGAGAAGTGTAAAGGAGCTTTCAAACAAGCGCCATAAGTTTGTATGTAGCCTACAAATTTAGAATACAAAGTTATGGTGTTTGCCTAAAAACCCTTACACTCTTCTAGAAGGCTCTACATAATTGATAAAATAATTAAAAGTTTAATTTTAACTATTCCTGTGTGTGTATAGTGCAACTCTTTTAAGACTTCTTCTTGTAGTATAGCAGGAAATAACTTTGATACCTTTAACATATATTGAGGATCGATTTTAATACCGTAAGTAGTGTTCCTTTTAATTTGGATAATTCGAGGTCTTTTATCGTTTCAGTAGAAATAGATGCACTTGTAACGTTTAGAGATTTGATTGATATTTTAATCTTGTTGATCACGTAGATTGTTATCTAGTGTTTTCTATGCCTGAAGACATTTGACTAATCGTTTATATAGTGATCCATGTATGATGATGTCGTCAAAATTAGACAATGTACTATAAAAACCAGAAAAAAAATTAATCCGAAATTGTATTGAACTGTTTTGACGACAAAAGATAATCGATTCATTTGATATGTACCTCCATGTGTTGATATTTTAAATATATCAAATCGGCAAACATACTTTGAATTTTAAAGATTATTCAGAATGTTGCCTATTTGTCGAATTCGAATTAACAGACTTTAAGTGTGTGAGATCTAAAATATTATAAATGGCTTAAAAATGAAAAGGTCGACAAGATTTTAATCAGGCGATCGTCGTGGTCATTCAATATAATAAGGAAACCAACAGTAGGTAATACCTTCTTTTTACTAATTTATTTTATGATGTAAAAAAGCGAAACTTGCACATCTACTAATTATATGCCACTATTACAGTATTACAGAGAAACACATCTTTGTCTGCATAACTTGTCTCTTTTATTAAAAAGTCCATTGTTTAAAAATTTAAAATTAAAATTATTCAGGGTCATACTTCAAAAAATAGGATGGTTGTAAAAATCACATTACAGTCATAAAAACTTGATATGAGTATTTTTCATATCATGTGAGCTTAATCAGAAACTTAGCGTTTCCATAATTTTTCCTTGTCTTTTATAATTATTAAAAATAAAATAATTAACTATCTTTCACGAACAACTCACCTTTTAAAATCTAATGTTTGTGTTTTAAAATGAATCCCAAAATGTGCTTGTGTTCAAACTGCTAACAAATTTAGGTGACTAATCAAGAATGATAACCGTTCCTGGCAGAACCTGCTGATGTTTTCTTTTGTGGCTCTCCGGGTTCTAATTAAGAAACGAAAATCTTTAACTTCTGCTGAAAAACATTACAGAGTTTAATTTATCGGTGAAAACACACACCTATTAAGAAACTAATGACAAACCTGATAAATTGTTTCGGAGAGTAGAAGCTAAAGTTGGGGATGACGACATTCATGGCGCTGTAAAATGTGCATATAAATCAATATTAAAAACTTCTGAGTCAATTTGAGCATTTACTATTTAGTTACTGGTTAAAATTAGAAAGTAACTAAAACAGTGTTGGTAATGTATGTGGTTGTCAGTTAAAATACTAACCTTAAAAAGTAACAAGAATACACAATGAACCAAAATGACAGCGACCGACATTTGACAGAACGTCAACTTAAATGAAATTGAAGTCAATTGAGTAACTTTATTCATAACGCATGTAGTACATCTTCCTCTTTATTTTACACATATCTATCGCTTATTCAAACAATATCGGTAACGTTATTTCGTACATCAGAAAATTATGACGCAAGTACTTTCTTTGGTGGCACCATGAATGGTTTGGCAACTCAAGATTCAACCACTTATAATAAAGTAAAGGATAGACATCCGTCACCTTCAAAGCTTCTTGATATACCTGAGCGCTTACTCCCTTAAAGAATCCTTAAAAGTAAATTACTTAGATAATATCGACTGAATAAATTTATTTAAAACGGATCAGCTTTGGGATGAATGATTTACTCCCTTCAATATCTTAAGGAAAAGTTCAAATAGAGCGGCTGGAGTTATACTACTTCAATTTTTAAAATCTTTAGCAACTTAATGCTAAATGAAGAGGTCATATCATCAGTAACACCCCAATTTCATACGGTGCGAATCTTTGTTCCTTAGAAGAAAAAGGATGGAAACATTCGTCCGATATCGGTGGGCTCAACATATAGAGGCTTAGTTGCTAAACTTGGCTGCAAATTTTGCGCAGAAGAAATGGGTGATACTTCTGACCAACACAACTAGCTTCAGCACTAATGGATGATGTGAGGCTATAATTTATTCAGTTCAGCTTTTTATCAATACCAGGGTTGCTTTTTAAGTGTCGGGAATGAAGAAAAGTGTAAGAGGTATAATAACGCATTTTTTAATTGTTTTTAAAGTACTCTCCGCGATAGTTAATGCACTTTTGCATTCGATGGAACCAGTCGTTATAGCATTTATTCCATTCCGAAGTAGGTGTAGTCAAAATCGCTGTTTTGTAGGCATCCACCGCTTCTTTAGACGTCTGGAACCGCTTTCCTCGTAGCATATTTTTGATTCTTGGCAATGTAAAAAAATTATTGGGGCTTAAGTCTGGGCTGTATGGAGGATGATCAAGAACTTCGACATTTGCAGTTCCAAAACGACTTTGTGGCTCGAGCGGTGTGCGAGCTTGCATTGTCTTGATGGAGCATAATGCGTCGATTTGGGTTATCTTTCCGAAGCTCGGCGATCACTTCAGGCAAGCAAATGGTCGTATACCATTAAGCATTAACTGTTCTTTGATTTTCAAGAACAATCGTTGCTACATGCCCTGATTTGGCAACAAACGATGCCACCATTTTCTTGGCAACGCTGCGAGAGCGAACAACTTTTGTCGGTTTCAGTTCACTTTGGAAGACCCATACTGCAGATTGGCGTTTCGATTCAGGCTCATAGCTATAAATCCATGATTCATCACCACTTACGATGTCGTAAACGTGTTTTGATGCTCCTGAGTTGAATCGTTGTAGAGTTTTCGACACCAATTGACTCGAACTGCTTTCTGTTCTTTGTGAGGAGATGCGGTATCCACCGGAAAACCAATTTTTAACACCTACTTTTTCGTGTAAGATCTTTTGAACAAGGTCCCTGAGATGTCCAATAATGCCTGAATCTCACGGTATGTCACATGACAATCTTCCAGAACCATGTTGCGAACAGCATCCACGTTTTCTTGAGTGACGGCGGTTTTTGGTCGCCCTTCACGCGGTTCGTCACTGAGGTTAGAGCGTCCTCGCTGAAACTCTGCATACCAGCGATAAATGGTTGTCTTTAATGGTGCTTCTTTGCCAAAAACAACAACAAGTTCTGCGACGCATTTTTGCTGGGTGAGGCTTCGTTGAAAGTTATAAAAATAATTGGTGCGGTATTGTTCCGGACTTAATTTCATCTCGTACAGCGACTTGGGAACTTTAACACGCCACGGTTTAAAACTGTCAGGCCGATCTAAATGATATTTTGACATTGACATTGACAAATACCAACAGTTATTTATAAACAGTTTTTCTAGTTGTTAGGTGATAAGGAACGTTCTATTCCCGACACTTAAAGGCAACCCTCTAATAACTAGGAAAAGGAGAAAGTTTTACTAGATATTAATTTTCGTAACATTTCAACTAAATAGAGTGGGATTCGTTATTAATGGCTATTTGGTGTAATATGCCTAAGTTATACAAATTTCTCCATCAGTGTTACTCCACCCCATCTATTTTGATCTTTCATCCGTTGGTTATCAGGAAAGAGACACTCTTGGACCTCTATGTTTCAGTCTAACTTTTCAACCGATTGTTGATAAATTGGTTTCTGAGCTAAATCTTTCTATTTGGATGATGGTGTCTTATGTAGAAATGCTGACACTGTTCTCAAAGATTTTGAGACTCTGGTTACTAAAGCTAAAGAGTTTGGATTAGAGAATAACCAACAAAATGTGAAGTATATTTTGTTTAGATATGGATCAAGACGTACTTGAGAAGTTTAATTGCTTATCTCCGGAAATAAAATTATTGAAGGAAGAACAATTCGCATTACTTGGAGCACCCTTAACATTAGTTGCAGCTGAAATTTTTATAAAAGAAAAAATGGCAGAAGATAAAAATAGAGAATAAAGAAAACTCAAGTCAGTTATTATCTGTTACAGAATTGCTTAGCCATACAAAAGTTGACTCATTTGAACTACCCCATGTGGCTTTTTCAACATCCAATTTACAGTAAAGAAGATAACAAATAGTAGTTTTAATCAGACACAGTGGTCAATTATTTCCCTTTCAACAATGTTTGAAGGATTGGGCGTGAGAAGATTTCAAGATGTTTGTGTGTTTGCATTTTTGGTTTTTGTAACTAGTACTTGCATTCTCGTCAATTCAATGTATCGCATAATTTAATATGAATGTCAAGTTACTTTTATTTGGAAGCCAGGAGTCGGTGGAATGTATATTTTTTTCTCAATCATCGTTTGAACTTTCTTATCAGCGAAATTAGGATGAGTAGTGATCCATAATTTTCTAGCCAATATTCTTTTGACAGCAAGTTAGCAGAAGCAAGATATCTGGCATCAGTGGTTGACTTAATGCTCTTCCATCAAGATCTACATGAACACTTCTTTATAATAATTCGTTTAGGATCTCAGTTGCTTTAAGACTTGGTTGTAAGATTTTTACATCACACAATGCATTTATGGTGATAATGTTGAAGAAAATAGACTTCACTGGTTTCTCTTGTTTAAAGGTGTTTGGTAGATGGTCTCGCCATGCATCTATTATCGATATTCTGAAAGATGCATTATAGACTGCTAACGTTCCATCCGGTCTTGAGCCAAACGGACTTTGATTCCATTGGGAAAGAATCTTTTTGGGATGTAACTTGTATTAATACTACTTCAATGTCAACGTCCGTAGAGAAACAGGCTAGTGGCCAAACTTGCCTGTACAATGAAGAATAATACTTATAAAGAACTGTTCAAAGATTTTATATCTTTGCATTTGCAATTCTTTCTACAGATCAAAGGAATGGAACGCTAAACTGCAGCGTCTATTTAACAAACAGAAAACACTAAAAACTGCACCAAAATCTTTACTCGGACCGTGTTGCCATGCATATGCTTGAAAATAGCCATAGAGTATGCGACATTGAATTAATTAAGAGAGTAGATAATAAAAACAAACTTGATTTTTGTGAAAGTTTGGAAATTTTTAAAAACAAAATTTGCTTATGAACTATGATGATAACGGTCTATTAGGATGTTCGAAATTATTCAAGTTTAT
Organism: Abscondita cerata; assembly: GCA_030710515.1. Classification (NCBI taxonomy): domain Eukaryota; kingdom Metazoa; phylum Arthropoda; class Insecta; order Coleoptera; family Lampyridae; genus Abscondita; species Abscondita cerata. The sequence continues at coordinate 23,640 of JALBCR010003116.1, forward strand.
ATAAGAATTAATTAAGTGTTATAGTAGATAGTATATATATAAGCTTCCTATTGCTATTATTTTTAGTATTGGTTTGCTGATGCTCATAGCTTAGCTATTGAAACACGTGTCCGTGTAAAGTTTTTGGTGTTTTTATGTTTGTTCTTCCTAAAGAATTTATTAATAAGCTTGGTCGTAGAACAGTGTCAGTGACAGGCAAACGAAGATCAAAATCTGACTTATTCAAAGGATAAGTTTAGGTCTTCAAAGAGACAATGCAGTATCTATAATGGGAACCTTACCTTCTTCCAAGTTATTGGAGAAAGTCTTTTACTTTAAAACTGTTAATTATACAGGGTGGTTTATAACTATTGGGACATAGGCTAGGGACGGGTTATTTAGGCTATAATAAGAACATAGGACCCAATACTTTTAATAAAATATTGCTGTGGAAAAGATACAGAGCGTTAAATTAAATTTTTTCATTTTTGTTAATAATTTCACTGTAAATTTATCAGTTCTTATCAAAATCGGCAGAGAGGCATAACTAAATACCAAAAACATTATTCCTGATGATGAAATCGACTGGTAACTTTTTTGGGAAAACTTTTTAGTTTTTTTAAATTAGAGTAAACATCATTTCTATACAATATTAGTACTCCTGTTTAAATACAATAATTTCATCTGTTTCCGGGAAAAACGCAATTGAACAATTTGTAGTGTCAGCAGAGGATTTCAAATATTACTTCACTTATTAAGGGTACGTTTTGGACTGTCAGATAATTATGTTTCTCTGCAGATTTTGATAGGAATTGATTAATTTACATTGAAAAGAAGAAAAAAAATTTTATCTAACGCCTTGTATTTTTTTCCACAGCAATATTTTATTAAAGCATATTGTGTCTTATGGTCATATTTTGGTCTAAATAACCTGTCCTTAACCTATGTCCTAATAGTTATGAATCACTCTGTATATGTGTGTATTTTAACTTAATTTGTCTACTTTCAACTTATTCATGATATATCTTTACTTCGTCTAGAAAATGCCATTGAGTATTCTGGTAAATTGGGTCAATGTAAACTTTTTTAATTTTGATTTAATTAGAAATATTAATTACCTGACAAGAGCCAGAATACGGTTTGGGTATCTTTTTATATCATGTCAGTTTAGTCAGAAATTTAGTGTTTTCATACTCTTGTCACATTATGTATATAATTATTTGAAATACATGTCAACAATGGTACATTTCTTAATATGGTTTAAGGTATTATTAATTAATTTATACCACTGAGAGACTAACTATTAAAATTAGAAAAATGTCAATTGTTAAGTTTTTACATCTTCGTGGTGTATATTATTAACACAAGTTCATTCATTATGATTTTTCACTGTATTACTCACAAATGTAGTTATTTGTTTGAATTCAAACGTTTAACAAACATTGATAAACAATAAAAATATATCTTAAGTAGGTAGTGAATTTTTTTTCATAAAATTGCACTACTCATCTTTTCCCACAATTTGGCATCAACAAATTCCTTTACAAGCTGCAAACAAAACAATTTTGCAACTTTTGTGCAAACTCGTAACTAGGACTACTTCTAATTATAACTTACAATTGAAACCCATATATTGCTCTTTCTACAGCCTTTGTTCTTCTGGGTACCTTTGTATCTGTGGTTTCATTATTTCAAAAATACCCAGATGCGTTTTTTCCTAAAATGTGTTTTTTCATTTAGATACTTTATAAAGGTGTTGTACTCTATAGTGACTACAGTGTTCTCTAAACTATATTAGTAGATACGTCGGTATATATATTTTTTTTTTTAAATGTGTTTTTAAAATGAAACGTGTAAAAAACGTGGGAAAAGCACATCGCTCTAGTTACTTATCTATTTTTTATATCCTTGTTTCTAATTTTAACATGATGACATGGCCAACAGCAACATCACCAAATTACCTACAATAACCTCCGTATTGAAATACATTATAACCACCTTCCAACTAAAACCCACTCGACAAAACCTTCCAACTTTATAAAACTTAATCGTATACAAACTCACACGACGCCGACAGTGCGTTGCTTGTAAGTAGTTCACATAGTTTCTTGCACTGAAAATCTAAATTTGAATTTAGAACCTCAACAACTGCATACCGAGCCACACTAAATTCGTGATGAAATTATTCTAATAAACATAAATTACAATGTAAGTTTTCAGACAATGTCGTAGTGTAACAGCTTGCAGCTTTCTAACACGTTTTTAAGGCTTTAGAAAAGTTTTTTCAAATCGAGCTTTAAAAAGGCGCTTTTCTTTACTGCTTTAACTTATTTAATCTATAGCATCTCAAATATTATTTTTGGAAAAATTCAATAAAACCGGCGTTCTTAATTTAATTAATAAAAGTTTTAATGAACATTGAATTTATAGGAGTTGACGTCAAGCGTAGCATCGCGACGCTTCTCGAAAATCTCCGCAAATATCGTGTAACCAATAAAAATGCAGACAAGTTATTTAGAGATACAGACTCATGGGTTCTGAGAGAGAAACTTGTACCTTTTCAATGAAATATTATTAATCCGTTTACGAAATTTTTTTAGGCGCAGTTGTAGCGTCGCAACGCTGCTTTTAACCATGTCGATGCTAAAATAAACTCCTGATATACTAGCACGTGGTGCTTTGCAATTTTATTTTTAGAAACGTAATTAGATTTGCATTTTCTTACTCGCACAATGCGGTCGTCTTTTCGTCTGAAAATTCTTCAATCATCACTTTGATTACCTATTAATCCCTTAACGCATAATTTACTAAATAAAAAATTGTGTACACGATGCAAGCACCAAAATAGCTACCAAATTTTTTAAAATTTAATGTCAAATGTACTTGGCCTCATTTTTATTATTATAACTTGGCAACTTACAACAAAACTTGAGTAGATAACATCATTGAAAATACGCACATTTGTTTCAGAAACATGGAACAATTCGAACAGTTACTGACTTGTGCCATCTGCTTAGACAGATACAGAAATCCGAAATTATTACCATGTCAGCACAGCTTTTGTATGGAACCTTGTTGGAAGGACTGGTCGATTACGTACGACGTCAGGTAAAACGCATTCTTAACCCGAACGTTCTAAATATACGCGGAAATAGTCACACATCAAAACGGAATCGCATTTAATTTTTCAATACTAACTGTAATGTTTTCTTTAAGGTAAAATGCCCAGAATGTCGTGCCGAACACAGAATTCCTTATCAAGGCGTACAAGGATTCCCCACAAACGTCACTCTCCAAAGATTTTGAGCTTCACATAGAAATTACAGGAGAATTGCCGGACCCAACCAGTGGACAAATTATGGAAAGATGCAACGTCTGTTCAGAAAAAGCTTATTGCGTTTTGTGTTTTCATTGCGATAAAAAGTTTGTCCCGACTGTAAAGGAGCTCACATGGATATTTTAAGACGTGAAATATGTAGAATTAATAATCAAATACGCAGAAGCATTCACAGATTACAAGATTCTTTAGCACTGGTTGAAAGAAATACCCACAGTATTCAAACTAATTGTTCCTCAGTTACTGAAGAGGTTGATGAAATTTATAGGAGATTATCAAAGGCACTGAAAGATAGGACAGATTGCTTAAGAGGTGAAGTCGATAGATATCTCGGTACTGAATTACGTACTCTGACGAGTTTAAAAGAAAATTTAGAACAAGAAATATCGAATATACTTAGTAACTGTGATTTAGCCGATAAACACATCAACGAAAATGTCGATTGGGATGATTGTGAATTGATGGACGCTAAAGAAATATTTCTTAAGACTGTGGAATTTATAAGAAATTTCGAGTATGAAAATTCAGATTATGGAAGAAAAGTACGATTAATATTAGCTCACGATCCAAATCAATTAGTACTTCACGTTGCGGGTTTTGGTGACTTAAACATATCAAATCAGCATCATTTGGTGGCGGAGGTGGTTTACTACAACCACCTGGAGGTCCGGGATTGATGCGTTCTAAAAGCGACCACCGATTAGCCCTCAATTTAGACAACAAGAAGAACGAGGTTATGATAAAGGATATGGAGAAAATCCACCGGAAGATCTTCCTCTCGGAGGCAGGAAGTTTGGAGATCGTACCACCCGATCGACAACCACAAATACAGACAGATACGATCGCTACGGGCGAAGTGGTGCTACAGAATATGGAGATGATTACGAAGACAGTAGTCGTCCAAGTCGTTCCCGGTACAGATCCCGGTTTAGTCGTCATGCACCTGCAGATAATGATTCCGATACAGAACCAGCAACTAGAGGTGTACGGTTCAGTGAACAACACAAAGAACGCGAAAAATTTTAGATACGGAAGAAGTAACACGCGGCCCACTTAGTGGTATACAACGCTTAGCAGATTCTCCGCGCGTGATGAAAAAGCTACAAGAAAATGAAACAATCAAAAAGAAAGAAAAGAAAATCCACCTCCAATTCAACCACCAATCCAGCCTAAAATAACGCCAACACTCAAAAACCCCATTGGCCAGCCGTCAAGTCAGTGAAGATGACGAAATATCCAAAATTAAAAAACAAACAAAGGGAGCAACAACCTCAACAACTACTACAACACCTGAAACTACACCTCCTATAACAACAACAAAACGTACGGATGAAACAGATGACAGGCATGGAAACTCTAGGAGAACACCAGTCTCTGAGGTGAGTGACGAGACGTAACTCAACATGTACCTGATTAAATGTAGTAAAAATAACAGAATTATTTTGCTTGCTGTGATTTTTAACATTTCAACACGATTTAAGAACACGTAATGCAGTCCTGATCACATATTGGCATGTTTCTGTTCTGTCTGTGCCTTTCTCAATCTTCTTATACAAAAGGAGATCAAATCACACTATTTTTTATGTGTGTGAAGCACGAACGTTATGTCCTCAACCTAACACAATATTTTCTCCAGGCCGCTTCGTTCGACGAAGAATCCGACGCTTCTGCAAGTTCTGTACAGCAAAATCAGCGAAAACTGCAAAATCTCAAGTTACTGCAAGACGACCTTCTGGAACTGAATCTGTAACCGCGCATAAAAAGCAACGCGTTCTACTAGTTCGGACTCAACCATCGACGGAATCTTCGGCGTCAAGCGCGATTCGAAACAATACCGTTCCACATACACCTGAAGAAACAAAATCAAAATACTTATCGCGTGTCACCGAATCTACCCCAGAACGTACACGTACACCCATAACAAGTATAAATAAAGGTTCGTCTAACCAAAAACATTTCAAAGCCGATTTTTACCAAATCGAACTCCTACAGTAGTACCAACACCTCCTCCTCCAAAAGAACCCGAAAGTAGTAGTAAGAGGAAACAGAAAGCGAAGAGGAATCAGACGACGAAGAAACTCCTAAACCTGCAAATAATCCTGACATGTCCAAAACTGATATTGGTGCGCTACTGGCACGAAGCGCTCAAGTCCGGGATACTTCTGACTCTAAACCATCGACAAACACTTACACACGAACAAGAACTGCTCCAAAAGAAGAAGACACAACACCTAGTTACACAAGTCGTTTTATGAATAAATCTAGAACCACATCTAATGTAACGGACGAAGATGAAAACGAAAATATTCTAGTCCAAAATCTAGATATTCTGCTTTAAAGGATAGAAGACAACGATTAGCAAGAAGTAAAAGCAGTCACGCGTTTGGAGATGAGGATGATGCGGACGAACCAATTTCTCCTACAACAGCAAATCCCACTGCTTACATGCAATCTAGAGGATACGGGTCAACAACTACTACTAACAATGATCTTTCACGCAGTCGTTCGTCTCACGCTCTTAAGTCGCGCGAAAATTCCCTGATCGAACCGCAACTAACGAAAAGACGGCCGCTCTAGTTCTTGGCTCGTTACTTAAAAAATAAATACGGTAATAGAAGTTCCAATAAAAAGACAAAGAGAGCAGTACTGGATCGGTTTCTCCTTCAGCTAGTAGTTCTAGTGCGGCAAGGCGATTGTCATTAGGTCTTCCTTAAGATCATCGGACGTTGGGAGCTCCGACGATGATCAAAAAACATGCTAGGCTCCCCCACTACCCCTACAGCAGTTACGGTGGCAGCAGCCGGTCAGTATTGCACATGTGTTAAATGTAATATGATTTTCTTGTTTTGTGTAGGTATCGCAGCGGCAGCAGCAGGTATATCCCCTAAGGATCAATACCTACAAAAATGCAATTTGCTGTTCAAGATAGGGGGCGGGGAGCGAGCCCGGATTATTTACGTGGCCTCGTGGTGTTGCAGTAGGTCCCGACAATTCAATTGTTGTCGCGGATTCTTCGAATCACCGTGTACAAGTATTTGACGCAAATGGCAATTTCCTAAAAGAATTCGGTCAATACGGTAATGGAGAAGGTGAATTTGATTGTTCAGCGGGGTTGCCATTAACCGAATTGGACAATTTATCATAGCTGATAGGTACAATCACAGAATTCAAGTAAGTAGCTTCAAAACATATTTATAGATTGTTATCAAACAGCATTTGATAATAATTAGGTATTTGATCCATCTGGAAGATTCCTTAGAGCTTTTGAAGTCAAGGTACCGCCGATGGACGATTCAATTATCCTTGGGGCATTACAACTGATGCGCTAGGTTTTATTTATGTGTGTGATAAGGAAAATCATAGAGTTCAGGTATTTGTTTAACGTATTAAAATCAATTATTATTTTTTAAGTTTGTTAAAGGTTTTCCAATCTGATGGTACGTTTGTTGGAAAGTTCGGATCAATAGGAAATAAACCAGGACAATTGGAACATCCTCACTATATAGCAGTATCGAACACAAACAGAGTAATTGTTTCCGATTCAAATAATCACCGAATACAAATTTTTGATGTTAACGGAAAAGTACTTTCGACATTTGGTAGTGAAGGTTCAAATGAAGGGCAATTCAAGTTTCCAAGGTATTTTTTCTATATTATATAACATATAAGTAACTAGATATATTGTTATAATAGGGGTGTTGCGGTTGATGACCAAGGTTTTATTTGTGTTGCCGATTCGGGAAACAATAGAATTCAAATATTCCATCCGGACGGTACTTTTCTTAAATCTTTCGGCACTTGGGGTTCGGGCGACGGCGAATTCAAGGGGCTCGAAGGTGTTGCGGTTACGCCAAGCGGAAACATCCTGTTATGTGATCGGGAAACCATAGAATTCAGGTGTTTTAAAGTTTAGATTATTAACTTATTTTTTGCCAATTTTTGTTTACATTACTTTAATATGAAACGTGTGTAACTTACTCAGATTAAATAAATTTGCATTTTAATCACCTATTCTTCTTTCTTTTCTGTTAATTTGTTGGATTAAATGACCTAAATTTTTACTTTATTGTTAGGACCCTAAATTCTTGTTTAATTTCTGTTATTTTTTTTCAATCAAATCAAATGATCCGATGAGTTTTTTTCCTATTTTTAAAAGCTCTAGTCCATTTTCATATCATCTCATCTCTTACAAATTTTCCCCATACATTTGTCTATTCTCACGATTAATTTTAGCATTTAGCACTAAATAATGGAACATATTCAAAACGTCCAGTAGCTTTACCAGCATTACTCTTTTCTTTTTTAAAATACTACGACATGAAGTGCCATGTCTTCCTCGTCAACAGAGTTTGAAACTTACTACAGGGTGGGCTAACACCGACGAAATAGAGCCAATTGCAGCCACATCGATAATTTAAAAAAACTCAGACCCGTCAATTTTATTTTGAGGGGGCATCTTTTAGTCTATCGGCATTTCAGTATTATTTCTGGTTTTAACGGAAATAATGTCACATCGAATTTTTAAATGGCATCCCACATTTTTTTGTGCAAAATCGGATAGACGACAAAAATGCTTATTAAAATACCCCACATGTTGCTAGGCTCTTTTTGCCGTTTGGTTAGAACAACCGTACAAAAACCCTTAGAGGGTCTTTATATGATTTCGCGGATATTGTCATTTAAAAACAAAGATATTGCAGTAACAATTTAATCATGCAATTGAAAAATTGTAACAAATGCTCGAAATTAGCTCCTCCAACTTCCAAGCAGTGGTACAAATTTTCTTCTAAACGACGTTTACGTTCTGCAGAATTTCGGGAGGCATTTCTCGGGGATCCCTTGTCTTAAATTTTGCAAAAAGTAGATTTAGTTGAATGAACTCTACGCTTTACACAGCATTCTGTTTTTGAACAAATTATGATATACTATAATTTTGTGGGTGCTGTAATTAAAAAATAATACCACACTAATGATCAAGAAACCTTTGAAACTAGTAAACGTCAAATTCTAGAGTTTAGTTTACTATTGTATCTTTCTAATTCAAAATATCTTAATCGAAAGTACGAAATAGAATTAGTGCGAAAATTTCTGGAGAGAGAAAATGTTTGCAACAAGAAACATACAAATGTTGCACACGCGTTGTATAATGAAGAGGTCGAAGTAGCCGTGTTGGGTCAAGTTGCTATAGATCCAACATTGAGTACAAGAAAATTGGAGGAAATTTATGGAGTTAGTCGAACAAGTATAAAATGCATTCTGAGGATTCATAAATTTTATCCCTATAAAATAAAAATTTGGTACACAAACTCAACGAGGACGATTTTGACCGTCGTCAACAGTTTTGTGAAATTATGAGTCAACGAGCAGTTGACAAACTAAACTTTACTTTCAATATTTGTTTTTCCGATGAAGCTACGTTTTTTTCTCAGTATCCACTGAAGCTAAACATCTGGGGGTTATTTTTGGAGACCCGCTAGTAACACCTATTTTTATACCTGAAAATCTAAATGGTGAAATTTACTTGAAAATTTTAGAGAATGTTATCTACCTAATGTTGACAGATATTGTCAAAAATAATGCAAGATACTTAGAAAACGAGCTTATTTTCCAGTAAAACGGGGCTCCACCACATTTTGCAATCCAGTAAGAGAGTTCTTAAATAAAACATTTCTCAACAGATGGATTGGTCGAAGAGGTAATATTGAATGGCCACTTCAATCTCTAGACGTGACCCCATTGGACTTTTTCTTGTGGGGGCATTTAAAGAGTAGAGTTTATTCAACTGAACCGACGTCTTTAGAAAATTTAAGACAAAGGATCACTAATGAATGTCTTCAGATTACTCCAGAAATTCTGCAGAATTAACGGATCTGAGTTTTTTTAAATTATCGATGAAGCTGCAATTGGCTCTGTTTCGTCGGCGTCGGCCCACCCTGTATATAACAAAATTTCTTCTGCAGGCCAATAGATGTATCTTCATCCCAAATGTTTCTAATTTCCTCATATTTACTGCAAGTAAGTCAACTGCATTTTCGTTTTTCTGAGTCCACCTGAAGTCGCTCCTTTTAGCATCTCAAGCATGTCTAGCACACCAAAGAATCTTATGTCATTAATAGCCACTTGCACTAACACGACTTAAACTTAAACAATGGTTAAAAATTTAGATACAATTATTAAAACCTTACCAACAATTTTTAAGCATTGCTTAAATTTAAGTCATTTTGGAGAAAGCGGTCATAAATATATCTACCTAATTTGAAACCGTAATCTTGATACTATTTTTCTTCCAATTGTTTGGCTGTACTGATCTATATTACTTCCACTACAGTTTTAATAGTCACTGCTATCGACTTTTTCAGTTTTTAAAACTGGTCAACGATTGACTACGTCGTTAAGCTGGTAGCCCCTTTCTTAGTCCGCCACTTGAAATTTTTTTGTTTTAAGTAAGTAGTCAATCACCTATAATTAGATTAATATATTAAGGATATGATATATGTGTATAACATACCTTTAAATGTATTCCTTTTAATAAACAGAGGCCTGAAAAGTGCACATTCTGTTGCACGAAACGTTGCCTGAAAAAGGACTTAGTGGTTTTTGGTGCCTCTTCTCAACAAAGAACAAATCGTTTAAAGAAAACTTATAGAAAAATATTTACCTATCATTGTACGATATTCTGGTCCTTCCAATACCACAAACAATCAAGACCTCTGACGACACGATGACATTCTGCTAGCATCTTGCAATGAGTAAGGTATTCCAAAACTTTAATTGTTTTGCGCTCGCCATTTTATGCCAGAATTGCGGAAATACTCGTCACGTCAACAGTGCAAATGGCGCTTCACAAGCGCCTAAATGGAGTAAATGTATAAAGAATATTTGGTGAATTACATGTCTAGATGTAATTTTAAGAGTGGAGAATCGATTTTGTGATGTTTACTTCCATACAGTTTCTTACGAAAATTTTCATCTGTGCAATTTTTACAATCTGTTCGCGGTGTTGGTCACATAACTATATTCTCCTATAGCCGTACATCTTTGACAGCCAGTTGACCGTTGACTAAAGCTACCTTATATTACCGACAAAACACGATAAGATACAGAAAAAATATAACTTCAATGTGTCCCACATTTTTGGGACATACTGTACATTTCAAAATATATTTAAAATGTAAAATTTATCAACCTTTAAGCTACTAAATGACAAAACTTGCAAAAACTTTTATTGTTTCGCTGTAAATTTCCGTTTCGTTGGTGGTGATTCATTCCTGTATAATTAGTACCTATAGTGTACGATCAAGTTACTACAAATGTTGCTACCATCAATTAATTGATAGAACAAAGCACGATATCTTTAAGTGGGTCGTCAAATGTCTTAAAGGTATTTTTGAGTAAATGGAGAAAAGATGTTACGGTTTGATTTCTCCGAATTTAGGACGTATGTCGTAAGCCGTCTTATAACGTGTGTCGCAAGTAGTATGGTGCGACGAAAGTTGTATTTGGCGCGCATGTTGCTAATTTTGTATTGGCGGAGAGGAAAATACGACCGAATTTTGGAAACGTACAGAGGACATGTTCTCTTTCGTTTAGCGTTTTCCTGAAGTGAAATGTTCACCAAAAATTATTTAATGTGAGTTTCACGATGTCCAATACAAATTGGCGTTTAAGTTTAATCTGGCTATATTCACCCACGTTGTGTTCGACATTATGTGCGCATTGGGTATTGTACTTGGATAACTCTTGAGGGTGCTGGAGTAGCTAATTAGAAACCTTTCTTATAAATGAAAGACAACATCACGATGTAGCATTAATTAAGCTGCAAACTACTGGTAAATACCGCGTCTACAGAGGTTGGTTATGCTGCATACTTTTAGCGAGGGAGTCAATCGCCTTCTGATTTCTCTGCACACCTCCTCTAAGAGGAATTCCTGGGACTATCTAACTTTCCCGAACTGTCGATACCGTTGCTAACAGAATACCTTGATTCTCGGAACTACACTAGACCAATTACAGCTAAGTTTTAGTATTTAAGCCACTTATTTATAATAATAATGCAAATGAAGCTCAAGTACATATGACATAAAACGGCTCGATAACTAATATTTAAGGAACTTTTATTGGTGTACACTCTTCAACTGGACGTTTGTGTTTTTAATCAGCTCAATAAGGGCTAGCGCGCTTTATTTAGAGCGGTTGTGGCGGACACAAAACGCTTTTTGGGTTTGGGAGAGGTACTTACCCTTCATTCTAGTTTAGATTTAGTGTAAATCGCCGTGTGTAAGTGATATGTGTACTCAGAGCCTTAATAGCGTAATTCTCAATTTGAATGATAATTTTAACTCGAGCGTAACTAAAGCTTCCACAAACTCGACACATTAATTGCAAGCCTCATTTATTGTAAGCGAGGCTGCTGCTAACGCACGTAATTATATGCGACAGTCTCTCTATTTTTGTCACATTCTTCTAATATTTTAAGATTTGTTATACTGAATTGTCCGTCTTTCTTTTCTGGTTTGTGTTCGATTTAGCATACTAGATTTTAAGTAAAACCGGTTGGTCTCCTGTTGGTCGGTTTTATTTATTTCTTTATCCAGCAGGTGGCGCCTTGTTAGACCAGCAGGCTAAGTTCTTATAGTTATTCAAAAATCCACGTAACTCTCCGACAAAGCCGGACGCTGCTGCTCTAACTACTATAAATATTCTTATCCTCCACTAATTTAGTGCGCTACATTGAGCCGAATTCTCTTTGGTTTTTTTCTAGGTTGTTCCGCCGTCGCTTCTTTTTGTTATTTTGTAAACAACAACTGTTACAAAGAATGAATTGCAAAATTGGAGCACATTGTTAATGCTGATAAGATTGATTTACCATTTCGAACGATTCAGAATAATGGAAAAATTAACTGACTTCCACGTTATATCCTAGAAATTAAAAAAAGTGTTATGCTGCTCAAAGGTATTCAGCAACCAAGTGGCATCTGGCATTACAAGAATGAGCCTTGACAGTAAGTAAAAATTATTATTTTCATGTAATTTTATTTTTATCTAGGATCTAGAAGTCAAATGGTTTAGTGGCAAAGTCGGAAGATTCAACAGACACTGCAAATTTATTTATTTAGTTAATAATAACTATTAGCATCTTACATTTGACATATACTAAGTTACAAGTTACAACTAAAATTTGTTCTTAACATATACTTCAGTTTCGGATTTGAAACCAGACATAGTGCTACTATATTTTATTATTTCTACTCCTGTATTATAATTCATATATTTGAGTTTTACAATGTGTACTATAATAAAATTGTTCTATGAGTAGGATACAAATTCAGAACTAATAAAAATACACCGTTGTTTTTTATCTACTGGTGCTGTGGTAAAAGTCAAACCAAGTTTACCAAATTTGATTCCTATCTATAGTAGTAGTGCTCAATTGCGAAATTATCGTTTTTCTACTCCTATTCTAGAATACTAACATTCCGGATTACTTTTCAATTACAGAATAGCTCGATACCAAAACACCGTGCGAGAATATTCTCGCACTTGTTGATTTTAAATAAATTGATTCTTTTCTAATGAGCGAATGTGGTACAACTTGTTAATGAAGATTTCTGTCAATAACTTGGTTGTTTTATTATTTTCAAGGTATCGATGAACTAAACCTTGAAAAGAAAGTTATCTACTTTATCGAAAGCTTATTCTATCCTGCAAGTAAAGCAAGCATTTACTTTGCACATAATGATAAATTTCGCATCTCCTCAAGTATTTGTTTAAATACACATACATTATTAGACACACAATGTATGAAACAATGTTTCAAATTTGCCAACGCATCTTGAAGGAATGCAATCAGATGCCACACATAAATTTGTTTATTTCTTTAGGGTACAATGCTTTCGGAGAAACCAATTCAATTTATCGCATCAATTATCTGCAATTAGATTAAACTTTAAAAGCAGTAATTTTTTAATCATAATACTTACTGAAAGTTGTAATTTCGTACACAAGTAAATTTATTTAATAAACGTTCGTAATAAAATAATAACTAAAAACTAAACCAACTAAACACTATTAGCTGTGTTATTGTTAATTGATAAAGCGCAAATCAAAGGCATTGTTTTTTCCAACCTTAACCTAAATTCCAAAGTTAGTAACTACCACCACAAATAAAGGTGCCAACTTAAAATAGAGAACGAAACTAACACTATTGTAAAGTGTTTAACATTTTTATTGATGCACACTTTCTCTGTCGTAGAAAATGTATAGTCTGCAACACGTTTGGAATAGCTATTCCGCACTTATGGGTCGTCACACTCGCCTTCGGCTCGTATGATCAAACATTCTACTCGTCCGGAATAAGCCATATTCCAAAATCGATTCTATTTAACATTATGAAGTCGTAACCTGCTCTGAATAGAAAAACATTGTTTTCTCAAAATTTTTATTAATGAAGAGGTGGCTCACATTACACATGTTTTTTTAAGCAACGATGCCAATCATAGTTCTTTAAAGAATCCATATGATGGCCCATTTAGAATTATTTCTCGAACAAATAAATTTTTGTGTTAAATTTTTAAGGGAAGAGTAAGGTCGTATATTGACTTGCCGGTTTCCTAATCAAAGAGGTCACAAGAACCTGATAGTGATGTATTAAAGGACAAAGCAACAAAGTCAAAAAGAATTTTAAAGGACTCCAACAACCACTGTCTGCCACCACTACTCGTTCAGATAGAAGAGTACGTTTTCCTAAAAAAAAATTTTTATGTTAGCTTCTACTATGGGGGGGGTACTATAGCGTCAGCATAATGTAAAATTCAGACGATATAATATTTGCACAGATGCAAGATTCAATTAATCATGCGGTTTTAATCAAGCTATTGTTTCCATGAATTTTTATGTTTAAGTTATTATTTTTGTTTTGACGTTTAAAAAAAGTCTTTCATCATAAAGTATTGTGCCTACAGTTTAGTGTGCTCATAATTTATTTCTATTATGGAAGATACTTTAACAAAATTAACGCCTCCAACAGCATAGAACAAGCGTGGATTGCGATGATATTAGACGGAGAGTGTCGTAATCGATGTTGTTTATGGGCCAGAACCTTGTGATAAGAACTTATTTAACGATGAGGTTGATAATTCCTTATGTACTATTATTAATATATATATACTATAATTGTGGATGATCAAGTACGGAAATTCTTAGCAAAAGAATTTATCATGTCGTTCAACAAGTCTGGTTTCCGAAAAGGCTACAGCTGTGCAACTGTGCTCACCAATGTAATCGATGCTACAGTAATAGCGACAGACACGAGAAAACTAACATTGCTAGCTTTAGTAGAATACTCCAAAGCATTCAACAGATTAAACTTTGATCTAATAATATCGGTTCTTCATTTGATAAAATTTCTTCTAACTTCTTTCAAAGCTTTTTGCACGGACGGACACAGTGTGTTAAGGTGGATGGATGAATCACAATTCAAATTCATTAACTTACATGAAGGAGTTCCTCAAGGCTCAGTTCTGAGACCTTTATATTACTTGTCGCTTAAATATAGTTGTCATTTAATGAGAAAATATCGTCAAAGCAGTTACAGAATTCAATAACGACCATGAATCGATAACACAATACTCCTTAAAACATAATTATTAACCCAAAAAACTGAAATTTTGCTATTTGGACCTAAAAACTGAAGGAAATATTTTTATAAATGCGCTCTACTATAACATTCGATTATGTTAAGTTAGATCTAACCAAGCATGCCCGGAATCTAGGTTTAATCGTAGATGACAAGTTGAAGTTTGATTTGCACGTAAACAGTTGTTTAAAAAGCGTATAATGCACTCAGGATTATTTATTCAAGCAGAAACTTTCTAAATAAAAATATGAAAATTGCTCTTTGTGACGCTCTAGTACTTTCACACTTCACATTCTGTGATAATGTCTATGGTCTTTTCTTAACTACGTCAATCAGCGAAAAATTCAAAAATACAAAAAGAAAAATAGCTTTAAAATTAAACACAAAAAAAATATGTGTTTAAATAAAATTTTGAAAGCATTTGTGGCGCCATCTTACGAGTACAGTAAAATTATAGTCAAATTTCAATTTGCAACACCAAAAACCCCACAATGCAAAATTTTGTCAAAATATCTCAAGTACTTTTCAATTAAATAAGAAAAAACTAAAATTAATTTTTCACTTTGACACCCTGTGTCTTAGTAAATATCCATTTTTCGAGTATGGTTAATATAAAAATCTCATTGTTTTCGTCTAAGGAATCTTATATTAAAATATGTCCCATTAGTTCTGGGACACCCTGACATATTGTGATGATTAATTTTGTACAGCATTCTTGATAAACAGATCGAAAGACAAAAGATGTAAATTAGGCCTTCATGTAGAGGAATTAGTCCAAATATTTGTTCTCAACCGACCCTGTAAAATTATAATTCAATGAATTTGTTAGATTTAAGAATACTTACCAAAATAGGGAGACCCTGGCGATGAGATAAAATCTGGTTAAAATTGTCATTTAGGGCAAGCTGATATTATCTGTTAATAGGAATTAACATGTAATTGCTTAGTGAGCGAGGTAAAATCGCATTCCTGCGTTTGAAAATGCATGTCAGTTAAAATAGGTCCATGACCGGAAGAATGTTTCGATGACCTAAAATTGTGTAACAATAAAATAGTTGAGCTTGCACAAAACATGTAGATTAGGTGTGTTATGGACAAAGGAAGCTGTAAATAAGCCTAAAAAGTTTGAATTTGAGTGCGCCGATTTAAAAACACTAAAAATTAATTACAACTTAACCTTAAAATTTTGGGTTAAGGAGTTATGTGACATTATTATGTGTAAGTGCCGCATATCGTTATTATCAGAAGAGGAAAGAGCGTCGTTTGAGTCGGATTTTGATAAGGAAGATGAAAATAAAATTATTATTAGTTGCAGAAAAACCCGATAGAGGCGGGATTGAATTTCAAAAAAAAAACGCGCAAATTGATAAAATATCCAAATAGGCCATGTCTAAGTTATAAATAAGAGTACCTGCAATTTGAGCGTCTCTTCTTCGAATGGTCGCGGGCGTGAGTGCACGCAGAGGCTGCGCCGAATTTAAATAATAAATTATTAAGTGCTTCGAAGTATCAGTCCGAAGTTTACAAGTTACGGGCTAGAAGTAAAGCCGTTGAATTTTCCTGAGGTACCATTCCAGGGATGAAACTAATTTGATAGTGTGCAGTAATTAAAGCTGTAGGAGATTTGAGACCTAAAAGGAACAGTTAAAAGAAATCGAAGTCCGGAAAGATAAAGGAAAAATAGGAAGTAAACTTACCAAGTTAGTGAGTGTAGTTTACAACGGATGCCAGCACGGGGAAACCTGAGCTTTAATCAAAGCATCGCTGGAGGCAGCATTGTAGCTGAAAAAGAAGTACTACGACAAATACGTGTGACGGAAAAGAGTGGCGAACAAACCTGAGTGATCATAATAATGTCAAACTATTTTGTAATTAATTTTAAGTCTTTTAATGCGTTAAGTTTGTAAACAATATTCATTAGTTGTTAAAGTCGTTGCGCCGGTGTTTACACCACTAGGGATGCACGGAAACCGAAGTTTGCGTACCACAAAACTAAGTAAAGGTGGGGGCACCGCGGTTCAAAAAACACCGGGAATATTTTAGTTAAGGATTTATAATTTATTTTATTGTCGACTTCAGCACGGTGAAGAACAAATGAAACCAATAAATAAGTTTGTTTGTCAGTCAGTTGTTTTTATTCTAGCCGATCTAAACGTAAAGGAGACTGTACACCTTAAGCAAACAAATAAGAAAGAGCTAGCCAGGTAAATTATTTAGGGTAATTTTACTACAAGTAAGATAAAAATTTTCAGAGCGTCCCAACGTAATTTACCCTTTTAAACAAATTTTATTTGCACCCATTAATAATCCCTTTTATTAATATAACAATATACACCCCATACATTGCAGTTAATAGAGCGTCCCAACATTTACCTAATCATATCACAATTCATTGCAGTATACAGGGTCCGGCACATCGAGCGTGCATTAAAAGTATATGGAGAACTAATTCGATTCATTTTCTGAAAATAGTGCTGCGCCTGTTTCCGACATCATTGAACTAGGACAAATTATTTTCGTTCATACAACACTTCCGGTTGTACCGGAAGTAGCTGTCAACTTTCTTATTTCAAATGGAACATGCTATTTTTTACTTTATTTTCAGATTCTACGTAAAATTGAAGGTGTAGTTTAATTACAATACCATACCCAAAAAATGACTGGTTTTTTAGTTATATCGATTTTTTTAAAACAAATTAAAATGTTGAATTGTAGTCGTTCATATCTCAAGATGATATTAATATTTTAGTTCCTAATTTGTTGTGGCAATTGTCGATACGTTACAATAACTCACATATGAATGGAAACTCAAATTGCATGTACAGGGTGATGAAAATTTTCGTACCAATATGAACAACTTTTGACCTCAAAACTTGCTTAATTCAAATGGGACACACAGTGTTTTTAATTATCAATTTGAGCATAGGACATGTTAGTATGTATCGAAAGAGGACAACAAAAGACATCGATTGATGATTAAAACATAGGGTGTCCCATAGATATGATTTAAATTTTTTCTGATTGAACTATTAACATTAGCGCAATTTAACAAGAGAGAAAAAGTTTACAAATTGTTCATTTTATTTGTCAGAATTATTTTGGTTTGGTATTGTTGACCGTTATTAAAATATTATTATTTATTTGACAGTGCCCATATGAAAGCGAATTTTTTCTGTCATTAGAAATTTCTCCACATTACACAAAAAAAAACGTATTCGGAAGCAGACAACCAGCATACGAAAGCGGAACAAAATCCGTCGAAAGGTTCTCGAGTTATTCCCAATATACAATATTTTTTGAAAGTTTGACGCCTCTGGCGCCTTTATGGTGCACTTTTGGTTATAGATAAATAGGTGTCAAACGGTCTATTTTGAACCAGAAAACTTCTGGTAAAGCCATGTTCACACTTTTCAGAAACACCCTGTATATGTAGTTCGTTTTACAGGACTTGTTACCGATTATTGATACAATTAAATGGTTATAATGTCCGACAAATTAGATGCTGCTATTTTGCAGTCCGATAGCCCAAATAACTAGGTTATGTTTTGCTCGGAAAAGCAGCAGTTTTGAGAAAAGTCGCAGAGAGAAAGTGTGTCGAATTCGGCAATAGGAATCCACTCACAAAGTATAAATATATTATCTATCAGCAACCACCATGTATCCTAAACTGATAACTAAATGTCATACTTTCTAAAATTATTGTACCATAACTTATTTAAGTCTTTATCGAACTTTGTTATTCATGGTTGTATATAGAGTCTATATATGCTGTATTCCGAAACTTATTGTCTTTAAAAGTGAAATTGACGTTTTACTTAGAGAAAGATAGCAATAGGGAGGTGTGGGTAGCTGTATCAGTAAAGGGCATAGCAGTTTCGAGCCATAGCTGGGGAATACTTACACGATTGCTTTAAAAAGAAGTATTTCAAAGTATGACAAACGCTAACTTCAGTTTACTGCAGTTATTCATTTGTGATTTCATTCATAAATACCTTATCTTGCAAACTTTAATTATGTGGTGAAACACACATACATGCGAGTGTAATTTTAGTATAATTTATTTGATGAACTATTTATGTATTTGTGATCTGGGATTTAACTTATACAGTATTGTAATTTTTCCTAAATTTCAAATTACTCCCATGATTTGTTTGATTGAAATATATGGAAGTATTACTCGCGCCAAACCATAACGCCATTTCTCTATTTGATGACGTCACATGAAGTGACAAGGACCAACTTAAGTAAAACGTTTATTACAGAACAATTCGTGCTAGTATTTTCTGACTTATTAATTTAAAGAAAAACGCCTTTGTAAGACAAGTATTTTTTTGAGCATTTAGTGCCCAACTATATTTCTTTTGAATAATTTTAAATAATATTTAAAAAAAAAAACATATTTAATTCATTACATTATGTGATATATTTAAAGTTTATAAAGACTTTAAATTTAAAAACAAAGATAACAGGACGGTGTTAAAAAAAGAAAATTGATGTTGAATAAAATGTCCTTTAAAAATTTGTGAACATTATCACTGTATAACAATAATGTTTATGTCTCTGTTCTGTGTGGTTCTACTCACGTTCTATTACAGACACCTCGAAAAATTTCGATCACCTTGTATTTAAAAAACAGTTTTAGACAGCGAATTAAATGTCCACTGAACTCTCTTTCATTACGTATGTAGTCTTTAAACACACAATGCGTCAAATAAATGTATGTTAATAAACATTTGGCTTTCACAAAATTAGGTCTAACGAAAATTAAATTCAAAAATATTATACGCACTGCAGTATGCATTTTTGACAGCTTTATCAGTACATAATGTCAACGAATAATGGCTGTTCGATCGTTTATTGGTACTTGGGAGGTAAATAAATAATAAATTTATTCTAAACTTTGCTTTTAAACTACTTTCCATACGTTTTGAATCTACTGTATTTGTTTTTATGTGCTGCAAGATCATTAAACGTAGTCTACAAGCTACTCAACTTTTGTCTTACACCTATATTGATTTTAATTTATCTTTGCAGGTCATAGGTTATGGATACATTAACGGTAGTCACAATGAAAACACTGGCCTGGAAGGGTAAAACCTTAATTTAAATAATAAATAAAATACACGATCCTTAACTTATTTAGAGTCCGATTCGCTTAGATGAAACTGGCGATGTAATATGGAATGTTTCGAAGAGTTAAAAGCAGTTCCTTTGTTTAGTTGTGAAACATATGAGATATACAGCACATTCGATCTAGGTTCAATTTTAAGGTTCGGTGCCTATGAGGACATGTCATAGAATTTAAGGTGTTATAGTATCTTAAAAGTTAGCATAGTTTTATAACTGTTAGATTGCAGTGTGATCAAATTGAACCTCGTGATAGTGTAGTATTAACTTGTGAGGGTTGGTGTATGTTACACTGTAAAGGATAAAAGAAGAACCGAATGATTATGCCTTAAACACCACTTTCTCATTATTACCAGCTTTGGAAGATGGATACTTCAGTGATATTAAAATTATTATGCTAACAACAAACATGTAACACTCATAAACTTCTTATCACAAAAATCTAACATGTTAATCAGTTTCAGGTACATTCCAGTATCGTCCAATTACTTGGCAGCGAAATTCCTTGGAAATCAACACCACCCCCATTGTCTGAACTTCCAGAAGATGTAATAGGAACAATATTAAATTTTCTATACCGAATGTTTGCCAGAGAATTTGACGGAAGCTACTGCGAGACAAGTGATAGCTTTTGGTTCTCAGTAAAAGCCACACAAAATTAGTTAATATGTGTCAATTATGGTTGAAGAATATGGCTTTAAAGCAACGTAATTATTTTTTGTACATCTCAAACTTATGTTAATTGTTTTTTTTGTAGAAATAATTGGATTGGTTAATGATATGCATGCTTGTGCAAATCAAATTATTGAACATTTTAATGTTCGCCCAATCATTCACCTACAGATACAATAGCATCAAACCCCTGCGAAACTTTGTTTTGTTGTTAAACAGTCTGTTAGAGATGCAGCTGTAGGTAAGATTAAATTTCTAAAAATTCATTTATACTATAAGTTTTGCAACATTTAGTGTCGATTCGTGTTAGCGATCACGTACGCAAATGGTTCACATTATAGTCCAGTCACTTTAGACATTTCGTAAATAATAATTCATAAAGATTTAATTTTTGGAGATTGAATTAGGGTTAGATATAAGGGGGAAAAAAGTCTTCACCCTAATCGTGGGTGGAACATCCCCTTTTGGACGAAAAACAACCCCTGGCGCGAACTCGTTAGGAGTTTTCCTCATTTAACATCAAAATAGTTGCTCGGAAGACAAAATATCATAGGACTAAAAATATTCGCCATAAAATTTTGCATAAAAGTCATAAAGCCATAAAGTTAATTTTATAGAATTCTCGCAATTAGGTTTCAAAGTTGACAGTTCAGGTAAATTAGACGTTGAAAAAAATATAATTTTAATTTTTTGACAATAATTTTTCGAAAGGGTTAGAAATAAGGGAAAAAAAGTTCTTATTCTAATTGTGGATGGAACATCTCTTTTTGGACGAAAATTACCCATGGAGCAGATTCATTCGGATTTTTCCTCATTTAACTTCTAAATCATTGCTCGGACGACAAAATATTATAGGACTAAAAATATTTGCTATAAAATTTTGCATAATAAAGTCTCGTATACCATAAAGCTAATTGTTATTATAATTTATAAAATTTTTCTTTATCAAGCAAATAACTCCGAAACCGTTGTTTGTACCCAAAAAATGATAACGATCAAAAATATTTTTCTTTAAATTTTGCTTAAAAAAGTTTTATATACCATAAAGATAATTCTTACAAAATTCTGGCAATTAGAGTTCAAAATTTAGAGAAGCGAAACGCGCAAAGAAAACAATCGCTTCCGCACGCAAATAGTTCCGAAACCGTTGCTTTACGCAAAATGATAAGAACAAAATTGTAGAGCACAAAATTTTCTACAAAATACATGTTTTACAATTTTTAGTTTCTATCTTACCGACTTTTTACGCTTCTTTGCAAAAATGCATTCCATAATTGTTACTCGTTTCCACACCATGAGGTAGAGTTGTCGGCGCGTTAAGTGGTTTCCTCTGTAAGCCTATTCCACTTCAATTTCTTTTTTTATTTTCTTTATGGTCTTCTCCGAGTAACTCTTCGTCAGTCATTGAATTTAAACAACCTTGCCCATTGCAGTTGGAGCACATGATTGAGCAAAGTAATGCGTAAAAAAATTATAGTAATACAGCATACGACGTCACAAATCGGCGTAATTATATTTATTACAGATCGAAAACAAAAAGTCAATGACGAACATTAAAAAAATTGTGAATATGTATTCAACTCTACCTCACAAGTGGTGCAGAAATTAGTTCCAATTATGGAATGCATATTTGCAAAGAAAGCGTAAAAAGTCAGTGAAGAATATGAAATAAAAAATTTTAAGACATGTACTCTGTAAGAAACGTTTTTGTTCTTATCATTATTTGAGTAAAAACAACGGTTTCGGAGTTATTTGCGTGCGAAAGCAATTTTTACTTTGCTCGCAAAACTTTCCTTAACTTTGAACCCTATTGCGAGAATTCTATAAGAATTAGCTTTATGGTATACAAAGCATTTTTATGCAAAATTTTATAGCGAATTTTTAGTCCTATGATATTTAGTCGTCCGAGCAACTATTTAGAAGTTAAATGACGAAAACTCCTAACGAGTCTGCACCAGGGGTAGTTTTTTGTTCAAAAGGGGATGTTTTATGTAATTTTTTAATTTTCCTGTTCTAATCGACCGATGTTGAAGATGCTACAATAGATGATGAAATGGTCTTTCCGAAAATGTAACTTTGACCCCCATTGCCATTTAAAATTTTCAAATTGCTCCTGTTGCGCCGTCACTGGTGGAGATAGAAAGGGTTGATTTATACCAAAAGGTGGGAATTTAAAATAAAAATTGACCTATCTGAGGAAAATTGCATAAAAATAAGGATAAAATTTAATGAATTTTTATTCATACTTTTACATACATATTTTGGTGGATAAGTACCTATACAATAGCACGTTTCAGTCAAAGCGATTAAAGAGAAAAAGTTCCGCCCTAGTTATCTTTTTCTGTCAGTTTACAACACGAATCCTATAAAATACTCTAAATTTTAAATTATGACCAAAAATCAACCCAAGCCAAGCTAACGTTAAAATTTTAATTATTCCTTTGAGTTTTGTGTTTAAGGGTTTGTTCTTTGTGGTTTTTATCTTCTTTGATCGTTTAACACTAGTTTTTTACAAACAGTCTTTTTCAAGACTAAATTGTTTACTATTACCTCTGTCTTCTGTAAGTATTTAAAATTGTTTTATTAAGTACCTGTAATTTATTTTTATTAAGATATCAACATGGCTACAGAACAGGTTAATAATCTGTGGCTTGGGTTGACTTTGGTGATAATTTAAAATTCAAAGTATTTTTGAAGGTTCGTGTTGGTAAAACTGATAGAAAAAGATAACACTAGACGGAACTTTTTCTCTTACATCGCTTGACTGAAACGTGCTATTAATGTGCACCTTTGTTTTGAAGTCACTATGATAGAAAGAGAGGTGCAATGACGGAACTATCACTGTCACATGACGCGTGGAAAAATAGAAACTACTTCAATAAGGTATTTCAACGGTTTTGTCAAAATGGCGTCTGTGGAGCAAACAAACCTTTGTTTTCATTCGAATGTATGTTATTTCTGTTGATTTTTGTACTTTTAGTGGTCGTCTTAATTAAGTTAGTTATAGAATTTGTGAAAGAGTATTTTAACTCAATTTATGTTTAAAATACAAATAACAGGGATTCTAAAAACTTAACACTGCCACGATTTCCTCTACTGCCACAGTTTACTACACAACCAAATGCTGGCATTATGGTACATTACAAGTCAATTAAACGTATAAACTATATTAAAATCCTATAATTCTAATGATAAAATCCATCTAGTTATACGTAAGTTTGCCTACAGTAGCCATTTTAAATTGGTTTTAACAGCTTTCTGACAGCGTACGAAATGCCTTATTCAGCATAATATGAAAAGCATTAAATTCATACTCGGTCTGTCACTGTTAACCTAAAATACATGTCAACTGTCATTGTTAACCTATAAAATACTGTATATCTTCCACTGCCACTCACAGATTTCTAGCTCGTCACGTGATATTTTAGTGTCGTTTCAGTGTGCTCTTTCTAGCACTCCTACCTACTATCTCAAAAACAATTAAATGCTGTGAAGTAAATTACTCATTTGTACCTACGATGGTTTTTTTTATAATCTCAATAAATTAATTACTATAATCATTTTTTTGTTTATAATTTCGGTACGCATTTAACGCTTTCGGAAAAAAATTGCAAATGTTTGATACCTTATCTGTCGAATATAGACTAATTTGCGTACCCCCCGGTGGTTTATTCTTAATGTCAATAAATAGATTACAATCCATTTTTAGTCCACATCTTGTGTGAATAAAATGGGGATTTTATGCGACGGCTTCCCAAACCGGCAAACTTTTAACACCCCTTTTTTTTCACTTTTTCCACGAATTAGAGTTAGTACGTTATAATAAAGAAAACAAAAAAATTTGTCTAATGGCCATTCGTCCGTCCATCTGATTAGATTTTAAGCAAAAATCATTAAGGCAAAGGAATGTTAATCTACGAAGTCTTGAAGAATATGTATTTTACATTATTGCTTCAAATAAAGTTGTTTATAATTTAATTATACACAACTTTTGTTTAAAACTATTTTTATCCCATAACTAATTATTGATATTCACGTGACACTAATTGTTTTCACCATATCTCCACCAATATGAATTACCAACAAAAAAGTTGTTGAAACTTTTATTGTCTACAACTTTGGTTTAAACTACTTCATTTTCGCTTTGTCTAAAACTTCAAGGAAGCATTCACATCGTTTTGTCCCAAAGTAGGTGATTTAAACAACTAATGACGGTTTTGATTTAATAATTTCTTCTGCTGTGGACATTTACTGAAGAGTAACCGGGATAAGGATAAAATTATTATCGAAAGAAACTTAAGTAGCTTCTTAGTTGTTTATTAAATACGTCAACGCACGTACAATTCAGTCAGTGAACTAACTAATGACTTAAACTCGCTACAGAAATTAAAAATTCTTTGTTATTACAACAACCCTTTCAGACGGTATTTATTACTGTTTTTTAGCTTTTTACTTATGAAAGCATTATTGATTTATTTTTATCTATTTCAGTCAACTAATTCCAATAGATAGACCCCTTGCTAAATGTCTAAAAGGATTTTGCTGCTTTTGGTGTCTGAAACATCTAATCCTTTTTCTCTATGGCTATGTTTACACCAGACAGTTTAGCCACAGAAAAATAAACTTAACAGAAACTCCACTCGACTGTCGGCACTTTTGATGTTGGGTTTCGAAAAATTTTTCCTTCACGCGCATATAGGTGTATTGGCAATATAATTGAGCGGGCTGTACAAATTTTTGTACAATTTCTTCAAGTGCACTTTCAACGGTATTTAATAAAAACAACGAAATAACAAAAAGTGTCTCTTTTATTCTAAAATGTAAATAAGCACATTACAACTGCGTAGTTTTCATTTTGCTTGTGAGACAATATAGTAGACATTTAGCAATTTTAATTTGAAATTTATGTTTATTTTCTAGGCTGACAAGGTATTTTTACGTGTCTTATACTTCGTTGTCTATAAATTGCAAGTAAAGGAAATGTCAATTTAAACTTCTGAATTAGAAGTCATATCATCGAAGAAATCACCATTCGAATTGTGATTTTATCACAACGTTGTGCATCGTTCCTAAAGGAAAACTAAACGAAAAATATACAATGCACAAATATCTTTATTAAACAAATTGAATTGTACAGTGGTATTAACAAACAATTACAATCTACGTTAAAGTTGCAAGCACTTCGAACAAAATTATAACGCATGTATGTACTTACAGTAACAAACAAATGGTATTATTTAAAGTTTGGTTCGACTAAGACCCATACTTCTAGCACCAAATGGTCGATGATACTGCACTCAGGTTATGATCGCAACTCTTATAATTCACCATCGGTGATTGTTTCAATTAACTGATATGTATTGATGTAATTTATATTTCCATAAGTTCGTCTTCACCATTTGCTTATTATTTGAAGTACTAATACTAATTAGTTGAAGAGACCATTACTTCACAGCAAAATGTTGTTATACAACAATTAACACTCGATGCCCTTCTTTTTCAAAATATACATATATCAAGATTGTTCGTAATCCATCACAAAATAGCACGCAATATTTACGGAACTGTATTGTAGAATAACTAATAGACAAATTTCGTACTTCGCAAAACAAAGAGGTTACTTAAGGGGATATTACTAATGTGCTGGAGAGATTGCGAGATTGATGAAATGACAAAAATCCGCGAGTGAGTTTCTGTATAGTTTATTTTTCTGTGGTTTAGCTCTCTCAAACCAAGGACTATATGGAAACTTTATTTGAACTAATCGTTTTGTATTTTCGACAAAAGGACTAAATTAGTTCGGTCCCGCGTTGATCCATAATACCAGAAATACATCATCTCCCTCGAATGTATGTCGAACGTCTCTAGATACATGCAGTAGATTCTATATACGTGTTAGTGTTTCCTTCAGTCACCGATAGATGGCGTTATGCGTTGACTTTGCGGTTTCGTCATTGATCGAATATCGCGAAATAATGTTACCACACCACGGAACAACGCAATAATTTAAATTAGATTTTTTAAAAGTTTTATAAACAGGAAACTAAAATATTATAATAATGTAAACACGTATCGCCACATATCGGCAACTTCGGGAAGTTCATATGCAAATATAGAATCATGGGCGTTATACATTCCGGGGAGATGATGTATTTTGAAATACCGAACCAATTTGGTTCGGAACCTTCTAATCAAAGTATGCGGTGTAAACACGTAGGATCGAGTTAAACATTAGCGGGAAAGAAGAGTAAGGTTTCTCTTGTTGGTCGTATATGTGGCGTCGTGGAAGTCCTAGATTGAATTTATTTAATGTAGAAAGATAATATAAATAATTTTAAAATAGAAAAATAAAAAACATTAAAATTAATATTGCAATCGGGATCAACTTGAGATGGTGTAAACAGAATCTAACTAGTAAGGAACTAACCCAACTCCTTTAGTTCGGTACTACAAACTAATAATTATACGGTGTAAACAAAGCCTATAAGATGATTTTTTTCAAAAACGTTACCCTCTATGTATTTAATTCAGTGTTTAAAATGGTTGTTCGACAAACTAAGGGACCATTCTCTAAAACTAAAGTAAATTTAACTGATTATGCAAATAGTCCACAAAATATTGTTAGAGGTGATAATCTAGCTCAATAGTATTGTGGGTATTTTCTCATTTTGTCAAATTTTTGGCGATTAGTACTGGTTACACAAATATCTAGTCGAGTGCATTTATAAAATAAAAGTTCGTCGGTTTCAGGTTATTTATCTGTTACTAGTATTTCTTTATTACAGTACTTGTAGATCACTATTAATAGAAGTTATTTGGAATTTTTTAAATTGTAACAAATGAATTTGTTATTACTACGGTTCGGATGACTACTATAGTAATGATTGACGCCATAACTAATACTTACTAACCTTATCTTTTAGTGGAACGAATGCTACATGAAATTAATATATTTATCATACAATCTGAACTTTCCACTTTAAATTTTTATATCAGTAGCATTGACTATAAAAATTAGAAGATCCGCAATCTTTGGATAAATTGTGTACATACACTCATGAAATTTAAAACTTGACACCACAATTTCTGTAAACAAAAGTTTGCACATTGTGAAGCGGGCTTAAGGGTATCATTTACAATTCTAACAGCAGGTAGTCTCAGCAGGGGTTATCTTATAGAAGGACTGTAGAATGAATCATTACACTAAGCACGTTTTAGAAAATAGGTAATTTACGTTGCTTACTTAATTTTTTCTTTAAAGAATATATTTGAAGGTATCGCTAATTAAACACCATAGCTCGATTAATTATCGAATCAAAATTTTGTTTAGGAAATGTTTACAAAATAAAATTAGAAATAATTTTGATTTAAAAACGTCTACAAGCAATAACTTTTAAATTAAATCAAAAACTAAACATGGTTATTTGGGTTGACTGATTATTACTTATTTTTAAATAAATCTAACCTACTAATTATTGTAAGTTATTAAAAAAAATCATTAAACTCTCTATTCATAATATTTAGTCCTTACAAAATGTATATTTTATGACGTTTCATTTTTTTCTGTAGTTAATATAAAAGTGAAAATAAAAACTAAGGCAATTCTTATTGTCAACGTATATATTTAGTTTTTTGACAAGAATTTATTACATAATTATAATTAAGATACCAAGTTATAGTTTAAAATTAAATGAAAACTTTTTTTTAAATAAAGGTATTACTATATAAATAAATATAAGAAATCAATAATGGGTGTGACCTCCATTATTATTGATACATTCTTGGAGGCGTCTGCTCATTGACGCTATCAAGGTATCAATATAATTAATATTAATCGTTTCCCATGCGGTATCAATGGCTGCAATTAGTGCATTACGGTTTACTGGTATAAAATTTGGCCCTTGTTGTCTTCGGATAACAGCAAGTATTCGAGCCCAAACATTTTCGATAATGTTAAAATCTGGGCTTTTGCTGGCCAGGGTAACAGCTCCAAGTTATTTGCTTGTATCCAGTTGCGCACAACCTGCGAAGTATAGGGTCATCATATTCCGATAGTTAATTATCGAATGTTCCAAGAAAATATGTGTAAATAGTAAATGGAATCTACTAACGTAACGTTAAGTCGTTAATTATGGTTACATAACTCTCCTTTCATAAGATATAGTTCATATTAATATGCTTATTGTAAAGCTTCGTACACACCTGAACAACAAACCGAGGAACAAACAGAACAACGAACCGAACGGCAATCGGAACATTAATTTGGACGGCGCTACGTACGAATTTTAGAACAGATTCGCAAGTCCTGATTGTTCCAAGAATGTATCAATAATAATGGAGGTCACACCCATTATTGATTTCTTATATTTATTTATATAGTAATACCTTTATTTAAAAAAAAGTTTTCATTTAATTTTAAACTATAACTTGGTATCTTAATTATAATTATGTAATAAATTCTTGTCAAAAAACTAAATATATACGTTGACAATAAGAATTGCCTTAGTTTTTATTTTCACTTTTATATTAACTACAGAAAAAATGAAACGTCATAAAATATACATTTTGTAAGGACTAAATATTATGAATAGAGAGTTTAATGATTTTTTTAATAACTTACAATAATTAGTAGGTTAGATTTATTTAAAATAAGTAATAATCAGTCAACCCAAATAACCATGTTTAGTTTTTTGATTTAATTTAAAAGTTATTGCTTGTAGACGTTTTTAAATCAAAATTATTTCTAATTTTATTTTGTAAACATTTCCTAAACAAAATTTTGATTCGATAATTAATCGAGCTATGGTGTTTAATTAGCGATACCTTCAAATATATTCTTTAAAGAAAAAATTAAGTAAGCAACGTAAATTACCTATTTTCTAAAACGTGCTTAGTGTAATGATTCATTCTACAGTCCTTCTATAAGATAACCCCTGCTGAGACTACCTGCTGTTAGAATTGTAAATGATACCCTTAAGCCTGCTTCACAATGTGCAAACTTTTGTTTACAGAAATTGTGGTGTCCAAGTTTTAAATTTCATGAGTGTACATTCCCACTTGAAACCGAACCCCGCGCTCAACAAACTAATATACTAATAGAGTGTCGCCACTACACGGTTAACACTCCAACTGCATGCAAGGTTTGTTTTTTGTTTGCATTGCATCTAGTCTGCAGTTTTTTATTTCAATGCTTATCTACTATTTGAATCAGCAAAATGAGCAGTTTGCTAGTGTATGAATACAATGTGCATGCTGATAATTTATTTCAAACTTTATAGTTAAGTTTTGTCATTTTAGTAGTATGTACGTTGACAAAAAAATATTACATTTTAAATTATTTTGAAATATACAGTAAGTCCCAAACAAGTGTCGCGCATTAAAGTTATATTTTTTCTTATTGAATATTATGTATATTATTGCGTTTTTTGATTGGTCGTAAAAAATAAGGTATACTTTTATAAAGGTTCCCTATACCTAAATACAGAGTGGTCTGAGCAATGATATAGGAGCAGCGTAGATACGCCTTACCTAAACAGAAAGTGAAACCGAATGTCTCCAATAAAAATTAACCGTGAAATCAGTGGTGTTGCAAATAATTGAAAAGATAATTAATTGTGTTTATTTCTAACATCACACAACTTAATTACAAATTGACTTAAACTTAATATCAATTTAAAATGTAGTAACTGAACACAAACGAAAAAATAACAACTAATGTCTCCAAACGAAGCTTCTATTTGTTACGTAGAAAGTATGAGTAGCGGAATATCTACCCCACTCCAATATCTATGGGTCTGAGTTACGTTCTTAAAATATGTAGTATTAAAAAATTCAACATCTTCTAATCCAACAAATCATAACAAATTTATTCTTATGTCTAAATGGTTGGATATTAGGTGAATATATTCCATGATTGAATGATTGATGTTCAGAATTTAGAGACCGAAATATAATACGCTACGCTTTAGAATCGAAACTCCCACTTATCCGTGTGATCAAAAATTTACTACTATAGTAAACATTGTTTGGTGGTTTACTTGTCAACCGTACTTTCAACTGTGTAACTTATATGTCGAAAAAAGACTATTTTGAAAATTCTGTGTAAAATTTACTATTGTAAATGTTTGAATTTAAACTACTGCAAGTAGGATATTACTCTGTGACAAATTGCAATGCCAGTTGCGCAACCTACAAGAAATTATTCAAATCATTTAAAATTACCTCTAAAAAACAACCAAAACTACGGCGTCAACGTCGCTCAAATTTGACCTCAGAACATCAAGAAAGCCACAACGAGTTTTGCTTCTGAGCGTAGCGTATTATTTATTCGGTGATTTACAGGTTAGTTATTAGATCATTCAATATGTAATATGAACCTTATTTTAAATTAAAGAAAATGTTCTAAAATGTCTAAAAATTCTACCGTTGTTATTAGTGCACTTCCTACATCGATGAATTAGAGACATACATGCACCTTTAACAATTTGTCCAGGCATTTCTTCTATGGTTTGAATAAGGGCTGCCTCAAGTTCGTCTACCATATTATGAAGAGTACAATAAACTGTATCCTTCAAATAGACCCAAATGAAAAAATCAAGAGGCGTAAGGTCCGCCAAGCGTGCAGGCCAGGCAACGGACCTCGATTTCCGATTCAGTTATTTCTATGTTGCTGATTCAGATAGTCAGTTATGATTCTTGCATTATGTGGAGGTGCTCCATCTTTCTGGTACCACATGTTTGTTACATCTTAACGACGCCAAGATTCTAAAGTTTGGTCGACATAATTTTGTAATATTTCAAGATATCGAGGTTCAGTCAAATTATTATGATAAATGTTGAATAGAACGTGTCCATTTATGACTTCTACCCATACATTAAAACCCCACCTTACTTGATGGTGCACATCACGTTTTAAAAATGAATTTTGATCGGCAAATACACGTTGTTGTGCTGTTAAATACCCCGCAGTTTGTAAATCTGCTTTCATCGGACCATAGAAATTGAGGATTTTCTTGGCATTTTAATTGGTCGTGTTACTCAAAAGATAACACAATTATTTGAAAACTTCAAAGCTCTTTACCGCTAAATCTAATAAACAACAAAGTTTTGACGGATAGTTACATAGCTATGACAACAATAGTTATTTGGATCACTAGTCCAGAAAATGATATTTTGCGCAAAACATTTTCTGACGTGTAATCCACAAATTTTTTATGCCGACAAATCTCAAAATACTTAAAAAATTATTATTTAGTTCAACGATTTATTTCTAAGGATTTATTTTTTCTGGTTGGTAACCACTTGACACTGCATACTTACTTGATTTTCAAATTTAAATTTAAATAAACCACTTTGTGGTGAAGAATTTAATGGAAAACGAAATATGGAAACACCAGCTCACATAAAAGATACAGCGGAAACAGTGATTAATAATTTATTACCAGCAAAATCTGTAACTCGGTACTGGAAAGCGTATGAAGAATTTAAGAAATTGTGCGATTGTAATAGTACCTACCACTAACATTTACAACGAGTATGTTCTTCTTGCATATTTTGATGAGAAATAAAAAAACAATTCTGCAACTCTTTGGTCCATATTTTCAATGTTAAAATCAACTCTGAATATTAAAGACATCAACGTTGAAAAATATTCAAAATTAATTGTTTCACAACCCACCACACATAACCTAAAAAGTAATCACATTAGTTGAGGTTTATGTAAAAGTATTAATTGGTACTTACATTCACGTTACAGTTACATATGCGTGAGTGAGGATTCCATAAAAATCAACGTTTATTTGTTTATTAAGCATTGGATGCTTTTCTCTTTTGTGTCCGTTTTGTTGACATTTAGAAAATTAAGTAACAATGGTGCCACTCCGCTCTCTGGGGAATTTTACCAAATGTCACTTTTGTAAGGTCTAGGCCGGGAATTTGATGTTCCAGGCCGATTTTGTATCCAACAAAACTGTCAATAATGACCGGAGGCATGAAAACACAACAATTACAGCATTTATTTCACAGACAACTAAGTGAAAAACAGTTTTTTAAATATATTTACATTTTTCGTCATCCAACGATAGGCTTGTTATACATGGTTGAGAAGCTTTTTTTATGCTCTATTCAATGGCGTATAAATCCAATATGGCGGCCATAAGAAATAACAAAGTTGGCTAGGGTTGCAAAAACTAGAAGGCCTAGAAAATTCGTTGACGCCATTGGATTGGCCGTATTCGCTTATACAAAACTACCGAATTTCATCAAATTTGTTTACAAGATGGCGAAGATATTTCAATTTTTCGAAAACCATAATTTTTAGTTTTTACTTGATATTTTGAACACCCATGTAGAAATTTTTAATTTTAATACAGCATCTGATTGGGCTCAGAATAGCGCAATTTTTTTCCCATTTAACCAACATTGTATCTCTTACCGTTTCCGAAATCTCCTTTTAACTGGGATACCTACTTATGGCTTAAGAGACATTTATAATAATAATTTTTTTTGTTTTCATTATTATTATTATTATTATCATCATCATCCTGGTTTACTTAACAAAACACGAAAATGGTCGCCACTTTAGTTTAATATTTGTGGGGAAACGTGAAGTTTGGATCATTTCTGATTGGACACCCTGTAAAAAAGTGTGAACGGAGAAATGATTCTTATACCAGGGTGGTGCTTTTGAAAACGGGTCATAGGTTAATGGTTTTGGTATCAAAATGGAGCTAAAATTAGTCAGTATAGCTGTTGCTATTAGGAGCTGAATTTCACGTTGTTTTCAAATATTTGTCAATAAAAAAGAAGTAAGTTTTGATAACGAAAGAAAATAGTATTGGCTTGTTTAAACAATCAACATTCCTACGTTTTGACAATAAGGCTGAAAGGAAAGTCATTAATAAGCAAATAAAAAGCTTTATTCTCAAGCAACAGCTTCGAATGATATTAGAACTAAATTAAATAGGAAGGTTACAATAAATAAACATCAAAAAATTACTAATTTTTATTGATGAATTTTAAAAGACCGTGTAAATCAGCTGATTTCTGATAGCGAGCGCTATGCAATAATTTTAGCTACGTTGTGATACCAAACCATTTTTGTCACTTGAAAGGGCGAGCAGGAATTGAAAAAAACAGTTCACAATGCTTAATCACTATGACCCGTTTTCAAAAGCACCACCGTGTATACTGAAAATTGATTTAGGCCGTATTACTTAGTTTTATTAACGATAGGTATCTTAGTTTACTAATAAAATGATATTACCATGTTATTTTACTTTCATACATATCAATCATGACTTTGGGAACATATGATATTTCTTCTATGGCACAAAGTAATTTCAATAGTGTAAGTGATACGTGCATGACAAAAATTTCAAAACAAGTCACGAGTATCAGAGGTGACAACTAACCCATGTCGTAGTACATAAATTAGAAGTCAGTAACCCACTCCAAAAATAAAGTTAATAAAATTTGGCCTTAACAAAAGAAAGTTGTGATCGTCAAATAAATAAAATGGAAAAGGATCCTACATTGTGATTATTTTTAATTTATTTACAAGATTTGGATAGATTCGGATTGAATGAGAACTGATTTACTTTTGATAATGTATTACAAACCAATAAATTAAAATAAAACTCACATGCAAACCACAATAACATTTAATATTTAATTCCTGCATAGGCTGCTTACAAAAAGGAAAACCTGAAAAGTACATTGACATACACAAATAACACACAAATCGCAAAGGCATAACACATAAAATGTCAATAATCAAAATATTAACCAAATCAAATAAAACACTGCAACAAGATATGTTCATCATATTTCAATTCTATGAGATAAATAATCATCAAATAGCCTCATAACTTCGTTTGTAGCATGTTAGTAAAAAACACAGAGAAAACAAAAAAACAATACATTGCATATACATAATAAATATCATATCAAATAAAATCAAGATCATAAATCAATAACCTCTGCTTTGATATTCTTTGTATCAGCAGGTAAATAATAAGTTCAATCACAATAAATGTCATAGTAAAAGTTTCATGTTAAATTGAGAGAGATAAGCTACTCCACTTGCATCAAACCAGCTAGGACATTAAGTCTACTAACAGCTCTTGCCAGGCGGCTTGAACCTCTCTTTTGGCATTAAGTCGGGAGAGAGATAAGCTACTCCACTTGCAACAAACCAGCTAGGACATAGTCAACCAACGGTTGTTGCCAGGCGGCTTGAACCGCTCCTTTCTGACGAACACTCCCAACGTTTGTTAAATCAAAAATATCAAATAATTCCACGGTGGAGGTGTACAAGCTACTCCACTTGCAACAAACCAGGTAGGACAATTAAGTCAACCAACGGTCGTTACCAGGCGGCTTAAAATACACCCATCCGATTCGAACTAAATCAATATATCAAAAAACAACATCGATAAGAGCCTTCATTCAAAAACGTTCCCAACTTGTAAAGTTAAGTACAAACGAATTCATGAGTAAGGTATCGTTCACATCCAGTTAAACTAAATCAATGCAGACACAAAAAAAAGAATCAACGCACGAATACACGAAGCTTTCCGCTTACATTTACTAAGTTAGCTTAAGAAGTTCTCATTGAACATTACTTTACAATCACTCATGGTAAAACTGCATACAAACATAATAAACTGTCTAGTAACTTCTTAAGTTGAAGTTGACACAACAATTTCGTATACACGTTAATTTTCCGTATACGCAAGTGTTAGCGGAATGGTGCTAAACATTTGGCAATTCTTAATTTTACGTACGTTAATTCAATTCAAATAGATGTAAACGACCCTTAAAACAAACGATTTAAAACAAATAATAATTTAGTAGCGTTCCACATCTTGTTGCATTGTTAGAAAAAATCCCCTTCATATGTTCTAAAAATAGACTGAAAACGCCCAAATTTATGCCTCCGCGACAGTGGTTATTTTACAATCTGAACTAAACATTGTTAACTTATATTTTATCTATTGTTTCCCATAGCAATATATATAAACTTAATATAATTAAACTTTAATAAAAAAAAACATTTGATAAATTGGTGACGAACGCTACATTCTCTACGCAATAAATTTTCAGACAAAGAAACTACATTAGCGGTTCCTAATTGTTAATTTTTCTATAATTGCCCGGTTTAAACAATCGTAAAAGGTAAAACTAAAACGTGCAAAAGGGCAAACTTAAATCTGGTTCAAAATAAAGCATCCCCAAAACTAATCTAAACATACATTGTACATACCTCTAGTAACACGTTACAAGGTTCACACACAAGTGTCCCGCATCGCCCTTATTTCATTAGCTCAAACAAAAAAATTTAAGCGGAGAATTCTTTCCGATATATTTCGAGAGCAAAAGCGTACAAAAAAACTAGCGGTTTAATGTGTCGTCTACCTTTAGGGTATTTATACATAATTTTTTTATTATTATTTAATTTTTAAGTCTGGAACTCTACAATAGTTAGTTAATCTGTTAATTCACGACTTTTCTGATTAATCGAATTTAAAATTGACGTAACCATTCCTTTATAGTTGGTGCAAAATTACTTACTTTTGTGATCTATTTACCAAAAGGAAAACGAGTTGTCTAGAGAAGAGGCACGAAATCATCCGTTACGCTAAATCGAGACTTCCAATCTTCATGACTCAATTGCATAAATTTCTTCATGCGGTTAAAAACACTTTAGCTCAATGACTGCTTTGCAAAGAAACGAAGTAGCAACGTATCTAGTTCCGGAGGTAAAATCTATAAAAAATCGATGCCGAGTTAATAAAGTTCGCTTTACAGATCGAAGTAATACTTGATACGATTTCGACTCATAGTCGAAGTGGCGAAGGCGGCATCAAATAATTCAGGTTTTGTCGCCACACGACGACGTACGCCGAAATCAGAGTCAGAACATGTTGGGAAAATCTCTTAGAAACGTTTTACATATAAGAATTAAGCGAGACTTAGAAAGTTTCATGAACATATTACGTGTAGCTTAGGTTTGTTGTTGCATTGCACAAAAGTACGTTTTATTCAGGGAATGTCTTTCTGCAACAAATGCGCTCAGGGAAAATTTTTTATGATATGACTCCTGCTGAAAAAGTTAGATCGGTAGCTCGTAATTTGGAACAATTAATCGAAGAATTGCCTATATTTTTGTTGCGCCTTGAAGAAGTAACAGGTGCCTTAGATGAAAAATTAGAATGGCGGGAATTTAAGTTTTGTTTTAAAGTTGGTACTAGCAAGTGGTAAGTTCTTCGATCTGACAAAATGTTTCTCTGAAACTAAGTTTTAGTCTGGCGTTTTGCAAAATTGGTATCTCATCAAAGTACGTTGCAAGATGTTATGGTACAAGTTTGCGAATTGGTACAAAGAGATGCGTTTACGCAATCGTTGTACAGCTTGGGATTACTAGATCCTAGTAAAGTAACAAGCCACGCTGAAGATTGTCAAAAAAATCTCTCCAATCCTTCGAGTTCTACTCCAAAACAAAGTCACGCATATACGGTAAAATTTTGTCGCCGAAGTTGATTATTTTAATAATTGTCGTATTTTATTCAGTTAAATTTGGTCGAATCTCTGTGTGTACCTCCGTCTCCAATAAACAGTAATTATCGAAATTATGTCTGCAGCTTCTAAAAGCGAAGTCGGAACTGACATGGAATTCGAAATTGTAGTAACAATAGTACGTCAGATCAAACGGTCAGAGCACCAAAAGTAAGCAGTCCGGTTGAGTTTGAAACATGCACGATTCGCGCGCATCGTGTGATAGTTGCCGCCAGATGCGATTGGTTTAGGCGAGCTCTTTTGTCGGAATGCGAGAAGCTATCGATAAAAATAATAGTTCACGATACAAATCTGGTCGTGATTTAGGATATTTTTGGAGTATCTTTATAGCGGAAGATTATGTCAAAGTTCGTTGTCGTCGGATCAATTGGCCGAATTATTATTGTTGAGTGATAGGTATGAAGTAGACTCTTTGAAGCAAGTATGCGAGTATGGTTTGCAAACTAGCATCGACGAAGATTCGGTCTTGTACTTTCTCAGCATGGCGGATCAGTATAACGCTCGAATTTTTAAGGGTAATCGATAATTTGGACAAGTCTTTCTATTTTAATTTATTCAATTTAGAATGCTTGTTTGAACTTCATTTCTTTTCACAATGATATCACCGAAAGCGAATTATTCTTCGAATTGCCTGTTGCCTTACAAGCTGAAATTTTTCGACTGCATTTGGACTCAACCCCCGTCTGAAAACCTAATTCGGACGCGGTGCTTTTAATGGGGAACACCTACTAGCCCCGATTCAAGCAATTCCGATATTCATAAAAGTAATTCCGGATTATTAATGCAGGTACGTAAACGGTTGTGTTTATTTGCTTTTTTAAATGGTTTTAATTAGGGTGCACACTCGAATAGCAGCTCGCTTGAAGATTTACCTTTTAAGTCAAGATTCGGCACGTTTAGAGAATTTTAACACAATTGAGAGACATTGTGGGCGACACTGCACCAAGGGAAAAATTAATTCAAGTAGTTTTAGCGGCAGACTACGATTTATGCCGCGCGGTAAATTATTTTTATTCCAAAAGCGATGATCTATAGTTTTTTGAATCTACTAATAGTCATTTCAATAGATTTCCTAAAGGTTAATTTTAGGTTCAATTAAGTTTTAACAATATGTTAATTCAGTATTATTTTAAGCTTAAAGTTTTAATTTATTTGCACGTTTTACTTAAGGAAGAAGAATTATTAATTTTATTAATATTAATAAAGTATTAACTAGTCACCATAATGGTTTATTATTTAGATTTTAGAAATAGGTAGTTGTTGATTCAATTCGATTGAATAAATTTTTGAAAAAATCTTACTAATGGTTTGATAATTCGTATATGCGTGTAAAATCTTTTATATCATTCTTTTCTAAATGTTTTACTTACTGTTAGAAATTCCATTTGGATTGAAACATTTATAAGGTTCTAAATTTGATCTCTTTGTGAATATTACGCAAGAAGTTTATGTGTTATAATTGTTAATATTCATGATATTCAAATAAAGTTTCCTTGTACACATTTCTAGTTGTTTTATTAAACTGCGCGTTACCAACGGTTGAGAGCAAATGATGCTGCAGTTGGTAAGTACTTTATGTACCATTTAGTTTTTATTTTCACCAGCGTAATTAGGATTTCATTTTCTTGAATTGACCTATGTGTAAAATAATATTTGTTTGTATTTGATATGTCTTGTTTTTTTTGTACGGTGTCTACGTTCTCAAGAAATTTTGCCTTAGATCCGGTTCGCAAATTTTATCCACTCATTAACATACCCTTAACAGTTCTTAAGTTTAAAATTTTAATAAATGAAAACGCTGACATAAATCAGACACGACCTGTTCAAGAATTCGAAACAATATATTATGTTGGATAGAAAAAATAAAGCAAATTAATGTGATTAATTAGTATTCAAAGCGTGTTTTACTAAGAAGTCGGTAAAATAAGTTATATTTAGAGAATATTTATTTATTAACCGAATGGGTTTTTATGTATTCAACGTCATTCGTAGATGAATTGGTTAATTTGTTTCTAGTAATATTTTGCACTTTCTAACTGGGTTCGATTCCGATTGCAGTATTTTTTTATTAACTTTATTATCTTTACAAAAGAATTTTGTAAAGTGAACTTAACATTTTGAAATAATAAACATCGATATTTTTTACTATATAAAAATAAGTCGGGTTTTCCTTCCTGACGATATAACTCCAGAACGCACGAACCGATTTCCACGGTTTTGCATTCGTTGGAAAGGTCTCAGGCTCCGTGAAGTTTATAGCAAAAAAATTCAGGAAAAATGTCAACAGAAAAGCGGGAAAATCTTTTTCACATACAGCGCCATCTCTGATACATAGCATGTACTACAAACCAATATTTTAAGTAGATGGCGCCGGTGCGTCGCAATGACAATTAACAAGTCGCAAGGCCAATCGCTTAGTGTTTGCGGGATAAATTTAGAAAATCATTGTTTTTTCACATGGGCAGTTATACGTTGCGTGTTCACGAGTTGAAACCATCCGCTTTGTTTGTGTTAACGTCAGACCAAAAACAAAAAGTGGTTTACCAAAGTGCACTTCAATGAAACGGATAATTTGCGGACACGTATAACTCTTCGATTCAGTATTTACTTTGGATTCACTTTCATTTACTTAGAGAAGTTCAACTAAATAACACTTCATTTTTGTAATCGAAATGAATTCATTACTGTTGTGAAATGAAATAAAATTTTTCCTTTTCAAATATAAAACAAAAAAAAATTTTTCTTCATCTTTTAATCACCAAACGAAATGTTACATAAAACGAAGCCATCTGGTGGCGAAACGGAGTTCGCCGAGTTTGCTAGTTTATTATAAATTGATTTTGGTTTAACAGCTGTTGTATGTTAATTTTTCCAATCACGCATATTGTTTCAAAACAAAACAGCTAAGATTTTTTTAATTGTTTTAATTAAGACGTTTCGTTGTAAGCTTCATCAGTTATTGTCTTGTAAACGCGCACCTTTTATGCCCAGACTACCGGTTGAATTGTAGTTGAAAAGTAAAAGGGACGTAACAAAAATTTATAATCGGCCGCGGGTAGCTTCCAGTGAAGAAATAATGCCCAGGGTTCGATTTTAAGGCTTCTATTAACAACTATTTACAGTTTGAGAGGGTTATTATTTACACTCGATATTTATTTACAACGTTGCCTTGTATACTCTGCAAGTTGCGAACGGGACAGCGGCGATAGAGACACGACCAGTGTTGATACGGCACCGGGTTAGTACTGTGGGTCATCCGCTGAATTTCGACGTGCTTTGAATGGTAGAAATTCTAGTTGAAACCTCGAGTTGTGGGTTTGTGGTGATTCTGCGTCTTGTGCTATTGCATCACTGAAACAGGTAAGTCATTTTAATCATTGGTGGCAGTCTTTACAACCACTTTTAAGTTTATCGGTTCAAACTTCTTTTCTACGGAGCTCGCTTGTTACAGAATAAACAACGGAGTTTATAATTAGGGACTTACGACTTGATTAACTACTGAAGTTCGTCTTAACGTCCCCAGGATGCCTGGTGGTCGTACCCTTACGGTAATGCCTGGTGGGCGAGCATTCTATGTGCGACACATTCTATGCTCGGTGTAGGCGGTGGTTTTGTGGCAGTGATGCTTCGCTTAAGTCAGAATCTGCCAGGACGTGATATCGAATGAATCAGCCACACTGCTTAGGGTTAGGGGTAAGTAGGTGCTGGCCATGCGGATTATTAACGGTGGTTGTTTGTAAGTGGTTCTCAAGGATTTATATGGTTTTTTGCCACGGCCCGTGTCGAATCCAATCAACATTTGAAGTGGTCTTTGAGTTAGCGGAGTAGTACGGTTCTGTACAGCCCGTGCCGAATCCAATCAGCATTTCAAATGGCCTTTTAGTTAGCGGATTAGTACGGCGGATAGTTTAGTTTAGGCGGTTTGGGTCGGTTTAGAATCGGAAGAACCTTATTGAACAAGTCAATAATAATTCGGAATTCTATACGTAACCGAACGAAGCAATG
>JALBCR010003117.1:0-65943 GCA_030710515.1 Abscondita cerata
TATCAATAATATAGTAAATGCACCCATATCAGATACGAACGTGAATGATAAATAAAGAAAATTTGTGATCAGTGGCCTATAAACAAACTTTAAAGATATTAATTTATAAATTTGTATAATTTAAACAAAAACTCTTATAAAACAACATAATAGGAATGGAAGCAATAAAAATACATGCAAACTGTTGTGTCGCCAAACAAATCATACAGAACTGAAATATTATTAAACTATACTATATACATAGTTTTGAAATTATGAAACGTTAGTAGCAGATTTAAAATTACCACAGCACTAACTGTTTTTCCAAAAAAATTTTCTGTGGAAGTTGATCATTGTCGAATACCAGATTCTGATTGGTTTAAACACATCGTGAAAAATTTTGTGCGTAATTGACAGGGAGAAATACACAGAAACCATATAATAGTGTAAAATCTATTGGAACCTTTAAATAAAAAAAAAGTATCATTAGTGACCAACTAAAAAATCAAAAGTGACAAAAAATTCTAAACCGTATCTAAAAAAAAATTAATTCATAATTGCAGCTCAGAGATAAGTATCTATGAT
Source organism: Abscondita cerata (assembly GCA_030710515.1). NCBI lineage: Eukaryota > Metazoa > Arthropoda > Insecta > Coleoptera > Lampyridae > Abscondita > Abscondita cerata. Next base: position 565 of record JALBCR010003117.1, read on the forward strand.
GTACCACAAATAATCTTTGACTTTCAAGAATTTTTAATTTTAATAAACCTGAGTTAAAATAGTCTATACATCTCAAATAGCTTGTTGATTTAATTAGTCTGCAAATGTTAAAAAGTTTGTATAACACAAATATTATCTAAGCCTAGAAAGACAAATCTATTTTGAATCTCAAGTAATCTACGATTTTGTGTATCTCAAATAGTATGTGAATCGTAAAGAACTTCAAATTGTTTATAGGTAGCAAACAGTATTTGTATCTAGAAACTATAAAGTCTTTAGTCATAAATTTTAAATTACTTTATAGATCACAAACAATCTATAACTATCAAATAATTTGTAAATTTTATAAAAGCTTTGACATTAAACCACTTATGGTTCTCAAATAGCTTGTGAATCTCAACAGTTTAAAGGTCGCAAATAGGTCATACTAAATTAACTCCAATTAGTTTATACTTTAAAATTCTTTAAAATAAATCCCAAGCATTTTTCGTATCTCAAAAGGATGTGAATCTCAAATATGCATTTTATATATTTTTAAATAGTAAAATTGTTTGTAGAACTAAATAGTCCATAAATTTTAACAGTCCTGGAATTTTGAATCTGTGAACCTCAAGTAATCTGTACATTTCAGTACAGTAGTTCAAGATCTAAAAGAAATATGTAAGTTTCAAATAATCTGTCAATTTCAATTTTTTATAAATTAGTTTATGTTATTTAAAAAATTTGTCCTATTAAGGACCTCAATCCTTTAAGTTGAACTGGCCGACGTTTCGCCCCTCAAGCGGGAGCTTTTTCAAGGCTACGTTCAATAAAGGTTAATAGTCTAAAAAACACATTTAGCGGTCATAAATAAATAGATTAACGTTACAATATTTATTTATGAATATTAAATTTGTTTTTTGGTCTCGCCTGCAGTATTACCTGTCAGCGTCAGTCAAAGTAGGTTCGATTTACTGAACCGATACGATAGCGTGCACCGTAAAATTTTGCGTTTAGTTGTGGCTTAAAATTTAAAACATGTTACTCATATTGTAAATTGTCTATAAAAATCAAATTTACCGATATTTTTATGGATATTGTTTGTGTACGTTTAAAAAACAAGTATTTAAAACAATAAAACAACTGATTTATAATTCGGAGGTTGGTAGCTCTGCTTGCATCATCGACATAACCTAATATTATAATACCCGTAATAATGCAGTTGAACATAGTACTTAAACACAACAATTTATTTAATAGGAGTTTGGGTTACAGCGATTACTACGAACAAAGAAATTGTGGGTACCAGAAATTATTTATCAACATTGCAATTGTTGAAAGTATTAACGGTAATGTTGCAGTTTTCTAGATTAGAGAATAGTCCAGGTATTAAATTATTTGATTGTAGAATATTGTTTTGTAAATGTACATTAATCATACAGGAATCCTGTGCAGAAAATTCAGTGGTTTCTGAACACAATCTTTTGATGTGGAAGGGCCTTCATCGCCGATAATTTTTGCAACTTCAACTTTTTTCTTTTTTGGACTGTTCAATGTAGCCTTTTGCCACGGCAAAAGATCACCAGCTACCATGTTTTTTGATATCAACAAGATTTCCACCTCCATTCGCTAACAACGTGGCTGAAGTTCTGCGGAAACAATGCCCTGTGTAATCTGCAGGACATTCAAGATTTATAAAAGCAGCAATTTTAGAAGGAATTCTACCAATTGTGTTGAGACCTACTGGTGAATTAACACATCGACCTTTTTGGTATTTCATAAAAAGTTTTTCAGGTTTCTAGTTAAATTTAAACGTATCTTAATATAATTCTTGACAATTTCTACCCAATCTGGTTTTGTAATTGCAAATGTTCTATATATATTATTTTTAGTTTCAGGTAATTCAATAAATATGATGTCATCTTTAATTTTAACATTTTCAGTTTTAGAGTGTATAACTCATTTCTTTGGCAGGCACCGCTAATACCTATTATCAAAGCTGTCTGTAATTAATGATAGTTTATTAACATATTTACCAATCATAATAGAAATATTTACTTACTTTCATAAGAAGAAAATCATCATTGCAGGCAGTGTTTAAAAAAGTTGTTACTTGGTCATCCTCTAAAATTTTACTTTTTTTCGGTTTGTGATTTTTAGTTTTTACTTTTAAATATATATTAAAAATTTAGTGTAGTTAGAAATATCTAAACTTTCGTAAATTTTAAGAAAGTTTTAATCATTGAGTATATTGCCCAAAGAGATTTTTTTCTTTATTGACAAATTCTTTAGAATACCACAGCAAAACACATTTTCATGTAGTATTCAATTTGCCCACTGCTGAAGTAATCTTAAACTTTATAGAGAAAATGTTAGGATATCATTATAAACAAATTTAGATTTAAGTCGATTAATCAGGTAACAGGGAAGCATATTAGAAATTACTGTAAGCTGCCTGCGACTAGTGGTTAACCAGTTATCAATATCAGTCAGAGGTCCTATATTCTTGAGTCATGCTACCAATTCATCGAACGACTCCCTACCGCTAGAATAAACACAAATTGCTCAAATTTGTACTGATATACGGTATCCGCCAAAAAAAACAGTACCGAAACAGAAAGTGCTGTGGAGTTGTTTATGTAATATGGATTTGTCATGTTTGACTCAATTGTCATTAGTTGATATATTAATAGTACGCTGCAGTTAAATTTGATTTAGAAATAGTTCTAACAACGGAAGGAAAAGTTTTTTTGGTAGAGCATTATTTTCGTTCATATTTATTTTTATTTTCGGTACTGTTTATTTTGGCGGATACTGTATGACAAGACTTTATATCTTATGTTTTCAAGAATAGTACCCCAGGTGTCGGCTTTTCTCATGCATATCTGTTCTATATGAAAACTGTGTAACCCTTCAATTCTTGTAAAAAGGAACACTGAGAATACAAGAACAATTAACATGTTCAAGTCTATTGCTTCTACAAGTAGAGTATAAACAATTCTTGATTGCTCTAACTAAAATAAAAAGTTAATTTGAATATTTTTTGTTATAACCTACGTATCTACTTACCTACTTCATTTTTAATTGCACATTAAAAACAAAAGCAAAGTAACTAAACTTTTTACCATTTGGACACAGTCCAACTTCGGAAGAGCTTTTTCACAACGACTCTGGTTGGAATCTTTACAACTGAAACTTAAGTAGAAGCCGATTGAAATATAAAGAACCTGTCACGTGACCTGCGCCGTAAACGAAAATGAAACGGACGAGTCTACTGTTCACATTAAGGGCAACAACGAAGTGTATTTCGTAATTTCGTTTGTAGTGTTATTCAAATTATACCCTAGTTTAATAAATACATTTATAGTAAGGTATATTTTTATGATTTGCGTTGAAGATTGATTCACGTGACAGGTTCTTTACATTTCAATCGTCCTCTACGGAGTTACTTTCCTATTGCAACAATCAGCTTAAAGGTACTTAGTCGTCCTTATTTTTATTTAGTTTCATTGGTAATAAAATCCGTGGCATCTCCTTGAGAACTCACATTCCTTGCGTAAATTTTTTTACGTAGATACATAAATGGATATTTGCGACTTGTTTTAATTGTACACGGCATATTTTATAGTTAAAAATATGAAATTACACACAAAATCAGTTTCTATTATTAACCGTTGACAGCATAGCTGTCAATATCAAATCAAACACAACGCAGGCTGCCAACTGTAAAAACAAAACTATTGTCAATACATTACTTTATAATCATCAATGATTATGATTTATTCGGGCAAAAAATCTAATACAAATGGCGTGTGTTAGGTATTTAAATCTACCACACTCTAATGTAAATAACTATTTTGGACTATCACCCTTTATACACGTAGCTTTAAAAAAGCATTTGCTTGAAAGACAGAAACATCGGCCAGTTCAACTTAAAAAGAATTAATTTTTTTAACCTAACCTCCAACCCCAAAGGAAAAAAGGTCCCAAAAGAGACTTTGAATTAAGTAATCACCAAATAATCAAATAATTTGTAAAACTCAAAACGCCTTTAAAATTCAGGTAAGGTATGAAAAAGCTTTCTTGATATAGATAGTCCGGAAATCGCACTAGTCATTACTTTCAAATACCTTGTAAGGTTTAATAACATACGCCTCACAAATATTTAATAGACTAGAATATCTTAGACAGTTTGATGGTCCTAAATATATTTTGAAGATTTCATATACTTCGTAATTATCAAATAGTTTGTAGAGCTCAATATTTCGTAAGTCTGTAAATCTTAAATAACTTACGTATCTCAATAACACCAAAGAGTCTAAGATACTTTGTTCATAGTCAAGAAACTACAGTAACTATGAATCTAATAAATTTGTGAATTTCAAAAGAATCTATAAACTTCACAATAGTTTTTAGATAGTAAACTTTCATGCCAATAGTCTATGAACTTTAAATAGTTGGTCGAAGCCAATTTGAAAACCTCAAGTAAGTATATGTGCATCTGAAAGTTTGCAGAAATCAAATAATTAGTGTATCTCAAATAAACTACGTATCTAAATATCTTTTAATGTATTAATCCTATAAAGGCTCTTGTCGATTTTGTCGATAAGTAGTGTTAATAAAGCATATCTCTGTAATATCAATCACATTAAGTTATACTAAGTCTTATTTAAAAATCTACTATTTTAAAGAATAAATTTTAAAAAAAAAATTCGTTCGGTTAGTCAATAGTAATAAAAAATCTGATACACTTTTTTATATTAAAAAAAAAAATAGAAGAATGCGACGCAGGCAGCTAAAAAATTTGTGGTGTTAATAAAGCTGACACAGTAACAAAAAGAACAACTCTTGAGTGGTATGTATACGTGTTGCAACAGGAAAGTTCTATAAATTATACATTTCTTTTGTTAACAGTTTGTTCTTTTGTATCCTACTGCTTGAGATTAAAAATTACAACTCATAGGGTGGCGCCCTTTTTAGAAACAGTTTCCGACATACAAGTAATTGTGCAAAACAATTATAAATATTATAATACATATGTGGATTACAATAAAAAACAATTTCGATAGTATGTAAAAACACTGTAAAAACCCGTAAATTAAAAAAAATATGGGTTACCTTGGGAACACTACGAACAAACTGTTGCACTTGACCGTTAGCCTGGAATCATAAAATTCTATTTATGGATATCCCCAAAAAATACCATTGTGCAACATGCTAAAATTAATACACCCTTGTAACCACAAAAAAATTTTTTAAATTTAAGATCCAAACAACTTTTATTAAAACTATTTTTTTATATTTTAATAGTTATACTCATTATTCCCGACCCGGAATAATCAATATTTCTCGTTTATCACGACTTTAATACATACATAATCTATTATTATTATTATTATTATCGTTTTTTTTCTTTTACATGTCTTGTAACGGTTGTAGTTTACAACATATTCAAAGAACGACGGCTCCAGCGGCACAACTTAGAAAAAAAAAGTAAGGGAATTTGGATCGATGTAGCGCACTAAATTAGTGGAAGATAATCAAAATATTGATAGTAGTTAGAACAGCAGCATCTGGCTTAGTCGACGAGTTGCGTGGATTCCTAAATAATTATAAAAATTATAACTGCTAGTCTAACAAAGCGCCACCTGCTAAGTAAAGAAATAAATACAACCGACCAACAGGAGATCAACAGGTTTTACTTAAATATAATATGCTAGATGGAACACAAACCAGAGAAAGAGAGACATACAATACAGTATCACAAACCAATCTTAAAAATAAACAAAAGTAGTAGGATAATGTGACAGACTGTCGCATATAGGTACGTGCGTTAGCAGCAGCTTCGCTTGCAATAAATTAAGCTTCTAGTTAAGATGTTGCATTGCATGTAAGTTTTAGTAAGACGCTTAAGTTAAGAGTTCTCATTCCAATTAAATCAAAAAGTAGCTGCTATTAAGGCTCTGCGTACATATATCATTTACACACGGCTGGTTACACTAACTCTAAGCAATAAATGGTAAGTACCTCCTGCAAACCCAAAAGACTTTTGTGTCCGCGACAACCGCCTTAAAATTAAGCACTCCAGTCCATATTAAGCTGATTTAAAACAAATTTACGGTTGACGAGGATACACCAAATAAAGTTACTTAAATGTTAATTATTGAGCTGTTTATGTTATCTGTACCCGAGCATCATACTCCTTAATTATTTATGAGTAAGTGGTTTAAATACTAAAACTTAGCTGTAATAAGTCGAGTGTAGTTCCGGGAATGAAAGTATTCTGCTGTCGAGGTATCGACAGTTTAGGAAGGTAGATAAACGCAAAAGAATTTTTCTAAGGATTGGCGAACGGAAAAAAACAGCACACCGGTGACTCTTTCAATGAAGATATACGACATAACCAACCTCTGACGAAGTGGTACTCCCCGTTGGCCTGCAGCTTAATTACTGCGGAGCCGTGGTGTTGTCGTGCATTAATAGGAAGGTTCTTAAGTAGCTTATCCAGCACCCTCAAAAATTATTCCAGTAACGTATATAACGAGTGTAAGATGCCGAACACAACGTGCTAAAGGCAGTAGTAGCAATCAGAACTAAAACAAATAAAAATAAACCTACATACTCACGGTGAATGTATCCAGATTAATGTAAACGCCAATTTATATTGGAAGTTGTGAAAACTACATTAAATAATTCTTTGGTGAGAATTTCACTTTAGAAAAAGACGCTAAAACACCCACTTGCCCAACGAGAAAAGGAAAATGTCCGCCGTCCGTTTCGAAAAGTTGATCAAATTAAATTTCCACCAATCGTAAATTAAGAGCGTGCGCGCCAATTACGAATGTTTTTCGCACCGTATTAATTGCGGTTTACGACCTACGTCCTCAATTTGAAATTTGAACCGTAACAGACTGCTTTTTGTAGTGTAATGTATGCGTGTTTCTCTATGTTCAGTATATGTAGGTTTTGAGTAGTGTCTGTGGTATGATACCTGTGGAAGACAAGATTATCAGGTACTATGACCACTTTGTTCATCTTCTACAAACGTTTAATTTCTATGGAGTGGTCTGTGTGTTATTATTATTATTATTATTATTCTTTACTACTTCTTTGTCCAAAACAATAATATTGGACTAGTGGATTCTGTAACAAAGTTAGAATTCAATTGTAGTGATATTTATTCTTTTACTTGTTATTGAATAAAAATACATACAAAACTCATAAGAATAAATATTTTCTCTCAAGGACTAGAATTTTCCGTCTATTATTAAAAATGATTTTGGAATTACTACATTCTACTAATGGTCGTGGAGAAAACTATTTCAATTATTAAGGTGATAACATTTTTTTATTTATCGTTCCCAATTTTCACATAATTTTTAATAAAATGTTTTTTTAAATTAAAACAACAAATTCTGGTTCAATTTAAAAATATAGAAAAAAATCGAACAATACATTTTATGTTAAATTTGATAAAATTACTATTTAATAAATTTTTGTTTTTAGGAAAATCCCTTTTATCCACTATTTTCCGTCAATTTATTATTCCACAGAAAAAAAAGTACGGATATCTTTCTTATTTCGAAAGATTTTTATTGAATATTGGCCAACTCATTCTTTGTAGGTAAGAAGAAGTAATCTAATTTTTTGGTAATTTACATCTAAATGTAAAATGTATTTGCATACGAAAGTTTTTGTGTTTATATTTAATTTCTATTATGTAACTTTACGGCCACAATTGGATTGTACGAGATATTATTAATGCGTCACTCTTAAATTAATTATTTTGTGTTAACTCGTACATAATTTTGGCAAAATCCCTGTCTCTGTCTATAGACGTGTCCAGTGTTTATAGCATTCATAATTAACCGGTACAATTAACTGCGGTAATTGGCCATTAAAACAACAAATGATGACAATTACTCCAACGTGCGCGTAGAGGCAGATTTAAAATAATGATTATTTATTAGCTTTTTTAACCGCAAATTGTGCACAACACAATTTGAACATAAAGTTTCTGGTGTCTAAAGAAAACTAGTAAGTAGTAAAGAAGTGCAAACAATTCTATGAAGTTAGTGAAGTGTGTAAACCGTACTGGCCCCAAAAGGCCTTTTCGCTTGGTTTCAGAAAGTTTACTTTACTATTTTCTTCTCTCGATATTTATATTCAAAATTGTGATTTATTTTTCATGAAACGTTAAAAATGTATATAACATCTGTGTATATTTCGAATACGTTTCATGCAACAATTTTACTTCTCAGGAATTCGATTTATAATGTTATATATCAATGTTAACATTTTATAGGTTTCTCTGATTTTGATATTGATGGCTTTATTGAATGATCCAGATGTGTCAAGATGAGGTTTAATTATCACAACAAAATATATTAAAATATAATTGAGGTTCGCAATAATTGCAAAGTGCATTTAAAAATGTGTACATTTTCTGGGTGAAACCACAAACAAAATATTGTACAGGGTGGGCAAATAACAAGGTATCTCAGAAACCACTCATCTTGCGGTAAAATTATGGAATCCTAAATAATAAATTAACGTTTTATTTTGCAAATTGGGGTTAATTATACCTTAATAACATACCGTAAAGTGGGAATACTTTCCAAAAATTTAACTGTTTTTTGAGTTTTAAGTTTTTTATTGATTATTTTAGGATAAAATGCAGATATCGATGCGGTTGTTGGGTTCTTATTTGTGTATACAGGATGTATTAAAACATGCGCCTAATAATTACACCACGCTATTATACGTTGAAAACCAAGCAAAAACTCTGATACCGTTTTAGTGTTAAGAAGACTTTTACGTCAGGCCTGAAACCGACCTGGGGATATCCGTGAAGGGGGTACCGACTGGTTGGCGGTACAAATAAAGGACCGAAACAAAAACAATCGCGACAAACCATAAACCAAGCATATCATTACTAATGATGTCATTCCGAGAATGCAAGAGTTAAAGAAAACAAACGTTAGCATGTTTAAATATATTTTAAGTTTGTAACACTATACTCAGTATACTATTGGCGCGGAGTACTAAACCTGTCAGAATGATCGAATCTCCCGTATTGCAGTGGGTAAATATATTATAATAGTAAAATCTACCTAGATACGAATTATTATGTGGTTTCTTTTATTGTTTCAATCCTTACTTTGTAGAATCTATTTTTCATAATAAATAATTTAATTCAGCAATATTCCACCGTTTAATAAGATATAAATATATATTAAACTTTTGTAAAACACAGTATTTGAATATAAATTAAACTTTAAAATTGATAAATGACAAATGTGTCGTTTCTCAATTTGTCTATTTTAAATTTTAATTTTATATAGGTAACGTATACTGAGTTTTACAAAAGTTATGAATCTATTTGTATCTTATTAAACTGTGGAATATTTCAAAAAAATTATTTATTATTACGTAATTGTTTCTTATTATTGCAATTAAGAATCGATATAGCTAAATAAATTAATTTTAAAGCAATTATTCTTTATCGTCAAAATGTGTGTTAGATTATCTATCATCGGAATATCAAAATCCACCATTTATAAACTAGTGAGGGAAAAGAAAAAATTTGGAACAAGTGCTTCACCCACTTCTATCTCCTGGTCGGCGCCCGATGGAATTAGATGATGCAATGAGGAATTATAACCGTAGAAAGGTTCACTCGTACTACTTACGGAAAGAGATTCCTACAATCGATAAGATTTTACTAGCAGTAAATGAGGATGAAAATTTACCCCAAATGAGTCGTAGAACACTGTGGAAACTTCTTCGCAAGTTGAAGTTTACTTGGGAGAAGATAAATAAAGATCCGTTTTAATTGAAAACAAGAGATTATTACATGGAGGAAAAATTATCTTCGGAAAATAAGAACATATAGGCGTGAAGGCAGGCGTATATTCTATTTGGATGAAACCTGGATCAATGCAGGACATACCGTAAAAAAACATGGCATGATAATACCGTTACGAGTGCTCGACAAGGATTTATAGAAGGGCTATCGACAGGATTTAAGACCGCCTTCTGGAAAGGAACAGGGTTAATTATTACTCATATTGGCAATGAAGATGGCTTTGTAGATGGTGGTTTGTTAGAATTCGAATCAAAAAAACTGGCGACTACCACGAAGACATGAATGCTAATGTGTTTGAAGAATATTTTGAGCAGATGCTAGATTTGATACCCCAAGGATCTATAATTGTTATGGACAACGCCAGCTACCACTCACAAAGATACGAAAATTTACCTACCAGCGCTTAGAGGAAAGCAAAAATTATAGATTGGTTATTTGTTAAGAATATAACTTTTGAGGATGACATGGTGAAAAGAGAATTATTGAATATTGTTAAAGTTCATAAGAATAAGTGTATATGTCATGTTATTGACGAAATGGCAAAGAATCAGGGCATTGAAGTACTGCGTTTACCACCTTACCATTGTGAGCTGAATCCTATAGAGTTGGTTTGGACTCAAGTAACAGGTGACGTCGCTCGTAACAATACCACTTTTAAACTCGACGACGTGAAAAACTTCTGGAAAATGCATTAAACAAAGTAACACCTGAAAGATGGAAGAACTGTGTATCTCATGTCGTTAAGAAAGAAGACAAATGTTAGCAACTGGATAATTTTAGTAGAGATAACATTGGAGCCAATTATTATATCAGTAAACACACAAGACAGCGATTCTGATTCCAAAATGGAAATTTCAGACGAGGAAGAAAGTTAAATGACCAAGCGTAATGTGCCTGAAACGGTGTTCTACTCTCTAAACACCATTTATTGTAACCATGAGTGAGTATTGTTAGTTATTTTTAAATATACCTATTTTACCTACTAATGTCTTGTTATTTAAATGAACATTTTTATGCCTGTTACTTTTATCTATTCATTTGATAAGTTTCCATGACAACCACATAATTTTATAATTGAGCCAAATTTATTTTTTGATGCCTAAAAATCGGTCCCCACAAATTAATTGTAATTGTAATAAATGTACTGACGATATCTGCATTACTATTTTATTTTATATTTATGTCATATATTATTTATATGTTATTTATTTTATTTGTATAGTAGATCACATTACAAATTTTACTTCTTACGTATTATATACCATTATTTTTGTATCTTGGTATAATACCCACATCTACGGCTATGATTCTCGTTTCGTCAGTACCTGGGCTGATGGCAACGTGTTTACACAGATTAAACTATTGTTCTCAGACCCTAGATGGGTCGATATGCTGCAAGAGCGGCACAATGATCGTATTTTGGTTAGAATTTATTGGTTTTACTTAACCGTAGAAGTACCGCTTTCACAAGAAAATAAAGAATTATTTCAAGCAATTATGATTTATTACTCCGCGCCAATAGTATACAGACTTTATAACTTCATACAACCTGCATAAACACAACTTTTGATGCACAAACTATTTACTAGAACTAGCTAATGCAAATAAGTATTTACAATTTAAATTTTTAGATTTACACTTAATTTGCTTCTAATATATAATGCGGATCTCGAATTGTCATATTTCTAGGACGTCTAGGTCGATTAATTCTGGTAAAAGACAATTCCTATAAAATTCATATAAAATAGGCACGCAAGTTTGTAAAAATCTTCAATCTTTAACAATTTTTAGGATTTGGCAGTTTTCGGTCCAGATAATAAAATGACATATGTCTTTATCACATATATTTAATTGCCCATGGACCTGGTAATAATAATCGTGTTTTTTGTTTAAGAAAAGAATTCGTTATTTTCGTTTGTCAAGTAAGAAATTAATTTTTTTTAATTGCCTCACTAATATCCATACTTCGAGCAGAATAAGGACATTTCACCTCGACTATCGTTTTATGATTTATTATTCCATCCGATGTTGCACCTAAACATGGTCATTTTGTTAATAAATATACCACAATCGGAGATTGTACAATTTATCTTTTTTCTGCTGCCGATTTTGCTAAAGGTTCCTTAAGTTTCCCCAAGCGGTAGCTGCATTGTTTATATTTTCATAAAGCAAATATTTAATTACGTTTCTACAGCTTGTAGTTGGTCTCATTTTGCAAATTTTCCAAAATTTGAGACTGTCTATTACAAATTTCTTCGAACTTTTCTCCATTCCTTACTGTCACACTGTAATTTTGTATTTTCTTGTGTATTTTGTGGTACCTTCATCGGACTTTAGAAGTCTTTCCATAAATTCTATTTTTTCAATTGCTAGCAAATCTTTATCTAGATCAGGTTTTTTACAATCTTTGCCATGTGTTTGTCTAGAACGTTGTGTTTTGGATATAATTTTCTTTTTGCTGGAACGTTGGATTTTTTGGTTAATCTAGAAATTTTCCTTTGTTTAACTATTTTTAAAGAGGTACCTGGGCTGCTTCCTTCAGCCAAATGCTTACTTAAGGACTGAGGGCGAAAAAACATTAACATTGAGAAACTTGCATAACTTTTATACCATATAATTTTTTTACAAAATTTTGATATAATCGGCTTTGAAATAGTTGTCAAAAATATGTCGTCAAATTTTTATTTTATTTGAGTCAAATTGAGTTCACAATGACAAAGTAGTGGAAGTACATAGATTAATCATTAAAAAAAATCCGGCAATGGTCGGTAGTTCGTGCATTGCCATGGAGGCAAAAGTTTGCAGGCAAGTGGCAGCAAAAGTCATCAAGCGGTACAAGGGAAAAACTTTACCATAAGCGGAAACTAGGAAGTGGACGACTAGAGGGTTTTCATTCACCAAAAAAGGTGCAAAAGGCAATATCTGCGATGGTTAAGAATCCGCTGATATCGAACCGGAAACTAGCTGCAAAAGTCGACTTGTCGAAAAAGACAATTCAAAAAAAAAAAAGAGTGAATTTAAGTCCTACAAAGTTCAAACAACTCTAGGTCGTAATGTGGAGGAAAACATTGAAGCCAAAACGAGCCAGAAAGTTGAGAGAGCAGATTTTTTCCAAAAACGTCAATGTTGCGTGATGGACGATGAGACTTACGTCCCTCGCCGATTTTCTGAACTACGTGGTTAGGAGTTTTATGTTTCCTGTGGACGAGGAAATGTTTCTAAGAAGTTAGGAACTAAAATAAAGTCAAGTTTCAAAAAAATATCTCGTTTGGCAAGCGATTTGTAGCTGCGGTGGAAGAAGCCAATCTTTCATAACAAATGGAACAATTAACTCCGATATTTACACGAAGGTGTCTCCAAAAAAGATTGCGGCCTTTTCTGAGTAAACATAAGGTATCCACATTTTTTGGCCGGATTTAGCTTTGTGCCATTACAGTAAGCAGACAAAAAAATGGTACGAAGAGAATCATGTCGATTTTGTACCCAGGTAGACTAACCCACCAAATTGCCTAAGCTTCTCCCAATCAATCGGTACTGGGCTTTGGTGAAAAGCTTGAAGCAGACAAAAAAAGGCTACAAAATTGATTGAAAGTTTTAGAAAATGTGGACCGTAGCGACTAAGAAAGTGTCAAGCACCACCATATAAGCCATGATGGAGACCATTCTTGACAAGCTCAAAATTTTTATGACGATAAGTCTGATTGATTTTTGTTTTTTTCTTAATTTTTATATAATAAATAACCTATCCAAAACAAAATATTTTTTTTGAAAATTTATTTAGCAGTTTAAAAAGTTATGCAAGTTTTCAATGTTAATGTTTTTGCCCTCAGTCTTTGTGTATGACATAGAGGGGCCTTTTCATGTTTCTTAGAAACTGCTGAAGCTATACATCTACCTTGGTACGACCCTCTAAACTAAAATTAATTCTTTTGCCTCCAGTGTACTTTGCTACTATAGCATTAAACTGTTCCACATTATTACTGTCAAAGTCCTCGATTAAACTAGGGGCATGATTTGATAGAAATCTGACAGCTCTCATAATCTTTTCGTCTAAACCATACACCTGAAAGTCTTTAATGTAATTATTACTATGCGGTTCAGTTTTGGAACAAAAATATTTTAATTTTGAACAGTCCTTGTGTTCCCCAAATATATGGCTAATGCTATTCAATATATCCCTCTTAAGGTTTAATATTTTTCGGTTCTGTTACCATTTTCATTTTTCTAAATCGAATAGCTTTAACCACAGACACTCTAGCTTTTATAATATTGTTAAATAGAATATTTTTAAATGCGGAACTGATGCTTCTTGTTTTTCCTATTTCTTTTAACTTACTGCAGTAATTTCTTAGCAGATGATTTCTGCATTCAATTTTTTACTGTGTGATGCTTGTGGGGGCGACAATCTAAAAAATTTTTTATAACACGAACTGTCTCCATCGGCGATCATTTTATGATAGATAATTTTGTACATTTGAACGCTGTTGCAAAAACCTTCAGCAATTATTGACGCCTCCATAGCAGTAGATGATTGATTCCAGTTTTATAACAATTGTATCTTGTAGGTGGTATATTTTTGTCTTCCGCTCTTTTACAAAGAGTGCAATATATATTTTTACACCAATATATAGAATTTTTTGTGTTGAATCAACTATGACTGCGACTCCAGAGGCGAATTATAATTGCCTTCTTTCATAGACTCCCATGCCAATTGCTCCAAAGCGTTAACCGCTGTTGTATATGGGACGATTTGTACCTTCTATAACTTATAGTCGGAATGTCTAATGAACTTGTAAATGACTGTAATTGTGAAAATCCAATTCCAATGTTCATAGCTCAATAAATGCTGCCGTGTTTACATCGACTATACTTTACTCGTCAGGCCATGTTGTTAGTGTTCCAGTAAACTTGCACATATCACATTTGAACAATAATTTTGATTTAAATCCATACTTAAATTCCCACTATTTGCATATTATTAAAACTACATCCAAATTCTGGCGAATGGTTGTTTAAAGACTTAACTGATTCTAATAAATATTGCAGATATACAATTCTTGGTCCATCTACTGTAACTTTTTCATTTTAGGTGCATGTTGAGGTATTTGAAGATATGCATTAATATTTATTATAAATAATAGTTATTAATGACAAGTAGTAGGCATTTACTTACGAAGCAATGGTAGTAGCATTCAGACGGTTTTGGCAAGGGGTAAAATGCCAGATCGTCGGGCACTGAAAGAATTATGCTTCATTAACTTTATTGTTACTGCTTCGTGTAGCACAAACAATAAAATAACAAAATCTTAAAGTGCGGGCTAGTTTTACTTAGTTTTTTTTTAATTACTTCCTTATAATTAAAGCCAACTTTAATATTTTGTTTATTTGTAGGTAGTTCACCGAAAACAGATATCGAGTTTTTTTAACGTCACATTGTAGCACAAACAAAATATAATGTAGCGCATTTATATGTAACTAAAAAATTTGAAAAATGCAGGATTTCAAAATTTTGGTTTTTAAATTTCTTAAAAATTGCAAAATCCATAAAATTACAAAATTCTTAAAGTGGGGCCAGTTTTGCCTATACATCTTAAAGTTCAAATTAGCACAAATCAAAATCAAAATGATGTTAGTGAATATCTAATTAGCAGCATCTACTTTATAATGGCGTATAAGTATTAAGACCAATTTTAGCTTGAAAATGTATAATGTCTTCCAATTTTTAAATGTGCATCGAAGAATGATAATCAAAAATTTATAGATTTGTAGGAAGGCGTCCGTTACACATAAATCATACGATTGCTTGATTTTAAAAATTCCCCACTCCCCACATGTTTCATGGGCCCAGCCATCGCAATGTTGCCACCTTATTCAACCTTCTTCTGCCTTAGAATTGAAATAAAGTTTGCTGCAAAATACACAAGCTGCTTCTTCGCAGTCATCTCCTGAACTTGAATCATCACTTTCTCTCAACTTCCTTCTTTTTATATTTTTTGACCCTTGGTATCATTTTGTTTTTGTCTCTTACGCTTGTTTCTTTTGCACTGTTACTGTCTTTCTTATTTGCGTTATTTACTGTTACGTCTTTTCTAGTCGTCATCCCATTGTCATTTATTTTGCCGTTTTTATTTAGTTTGGCTATATGGGCTGTTTTTTCAGTATCTCCTAAGTTTTATTTTGGTTTCTTTGTAGGAAGTCTTTTAGAAATTGATTCTTCTAGTTCCTCTTTATATGGTGTCGATGTTAACACTGTCTGGGAAGATCTCTGTATTTAGTGGATGTATCCCCGTTTTTCTAAATCTGCTAACTGCGGTTTGAACGCTAGCGGCTTTCATAAAAGCATTTCCAAAGTTTGCCTATTTGAGAAATAGTAATAGGCCTGCCTGGATGTTGTTGCATCTATCTCTGGACCTCTGAACTGTAATATGAACTGAGTGGTGACATAAAATTACGTCTAGTGGTTGTAGACGGTGTGTTGTATGCGGTGGAAAGCACAGTAACACAACACCGTTATCCCTAGCTATGAATTAGCTTTATATTCTTGGTATGGGTGGCATGGCCATCTAGAAGCAAAAGAACTGGATTGTCTTTAGAAGGGTTGGAAAGAGCAATGAATTTATGGAATCAACTCAAAATATTTCCGTTTGCATCCACCTGGTAATGAGCTGTACTACCAGAGGGAGCATCATCTAACAGTTTTGGCTTTGCCCTAGCTCTTGGAAAACGAACAACGGTGGCATGAATGCATTGCTAGCACTCATGCAGATCTTCACTGTAACCAGAACTCCACGTTCAGCTGAAGACAAGCAGCCAACTTGTCGCTTTCCACGCAATGATGAACATTTAGACCGTTTTCTTGGTACTGTCATAATTCCCTGTTTCATCGACGTTATAAATACGCTCAGGGGTATTTTGTGTTTCTTCATCGTTTGAGTAATCAGCGGAAAAAATTTGTTTACGGAAGGCCTATTCAAACCAATTGCCCTAACTAGTGAGGTTGGCTCAGGAGATCGAAGTTTAATAGTCGGATGCCGATTGAGAAAAGCATGCAACCATGCTTTACCCAGCCTTTTCTTGCTCTTATTAAATCTATAGGCAAGCCGTTGCGTTCTGCTAATTCAAATGCCAAACATCTTAATGCATTGAGAGTTAAACCAAACAGGAATAATTCCATACACAAATATATTCCACTAATTCCTTTTCCTGAGCAGGACAAAAAACAAGTTTATGACGTCCTAGTCCTTTTTTGCTGAATTCTCTCTGTTAAGAACACCCTGTTTAATTTTCTTCACCCGTGCTTCAATGGTTGTACGAAAAACTCCATATTCTTTAGAAGCTTTGAGATACCCCATTCTTCCATTCAGTACCTCCTCAACAGCCTGACGCATACTGCTCTTATACTAAGATCTGCCTTTTGCGTTTTTCTTGTATACTTTCCAATTGGAATTCTAGCTTGAAAAAGACATTGACAATGTAGTTGGGTAAAACGGGAGGCATCTACTCACCTTCAATTAATTTTGTCTGTAAACTAAAAAATCACTTAGTTTGAAAGCACGTTAAATATTTTTAGTTTAACCTTACAATTCGACATCCACCTCTTACGTCGTCTAAAGTAAAACTAGAGTTGGTAGATGACTGCTGGCCATCGGTAGGTACCAGAGTTATCATTTAAGGTCATATCCGTTAGATCGTACTGCATGTTTTGAAATAAAACAGGGTATCCTGTTTTACCAGACCATCCTGTTTTACCCAACCTCCCCTACCTATGGTATTTGATTAAGTTCATTCTCTTTTTTTCGTGGAGCAAGATAAACAAAGACATGATTTTTGCCTTTTTTAGAATCCATTTACTTAAACTTATCTAAGCACAATTAAATTAAAGAAACAAAAGAAATGCAAACATCATATATAGTATTATACACCAAGGTTGTGAAATCATCATTATTGCCGCCTTAGCACTAGCAAATAGGTGCGTAGGCAATAATGGACTTCACAACCATGGTGTATATACTATTTTTTCCTCCACTAGCCAAATTTAAGCCTAAAATAAAAATAAACATTTTCTTGTAAAAATCAAGTAGCTTAGGAATGCAAATAAATCAAGAAGCATTAAAAGCTCTATACGTTGATAAACCAACTGCAACTGATTCACTAAACACTTGTGTGGTATATTTCACATTCATTTTCTAAAAATTATTCGGAGTAATATGTAAATTAGTTGATTTAAGGAGCCAATCGCAGCGGTTTGGATTTGTCTGACATGTAGAAATTTTAATGTCTTTCCAAGATGCTTTTTTGTTATTAAAAGATTATATCATGCTTTAATCCAGAGTTATTTTGCACCGACCTCAATAAATAGGAGACATCGAAGAAATAATAGATTTTCTTATCGTTTACGAGAAGGTATAGTTTCCAGTGATACATCTATTCATTTTAATTAGGTTTCAAAAATTGCTACTACTGCCAACATTGGCACCGCGTTGTAGCTGTAGCTTTTCTATACAGTTTAATACCTATCGGCTTCAATTTGTCACCTTTACTCCCGTATTTATAAAGGGTTGTTTAATCTTTTTATATAACTCTAACCATGATCACGTAGTAGTTTGAGTTAAAAAAATTTAAAAACCTACTTTAAAAATTTAACATTTTGGGGCTCGTAAAATATAATTTTAGTGAAAATTGTTTGTATTCCTCTGTATATCTCCTGCTTCTTAGTGGTTTATTTTTAAGTCCCACTTGGCTGTCACAATTTGTGCTCTGCTTTCGGGAAGTAATCGTTGGGAGATGTTCGCTTCAATTGAAGTGCTTTCTTTCACGTTGCAATTTAAGAATGTTCCTCCGTAATTTTCTTTACCTAAGAGTATTTGAGCTGCAAGCTTGGAGCAGTTTTATTATAGCTCGAGATGTTAACGGGCATTTATTGCTTCGCCGAATGTACCTTACATCATTTGAATATTGGGTTTCAGAAATTGACACTTGTAATTCATTTAGGAATGGCAAGTGTTCGCCACATACTCGTTAAGTTTTTGAGTCGACATTTTTATGCAACAGATCGGACCTTCCAGATTCTGTTAACCATTCAAAACACCTACAACCAAATGTGTGTAATTTACTTAAAATTCTTGATGTAACTTAACTCGCCTGGTTAAATCTCCTTTGGGAAACCTGAAAAAACTGATTCTACCATCATATTTAATAAATAAATAAATTCAGGTTATGTATTTACGGTTATGGGATGGGGGCGCAAATTTTAAACTAATGGCATTTTTTTATTCAAATAATTTTATTGTGTTGGGTAATTTTAAGCACCAAATAAGTTAGAAATAATCACCTGGATATACAAAATTATGTTTCACTCGTTTTTGTTAAACAACTATTCTTAGATTCTCAAAAGCTTTTAAATCGTCCATTATTAACCTAGGTCAACAATAGAAAAATTTATTAACCACTAATAGGAAATTCAACTATCGAGTTGGCTAGGAGACGCAATAATGGTCCACTTCACGGGTAGTAGTGGAAATAGTATATTATACACCAAGGTTGTAGAATGGTCGTGCCGGTGCCTTAGCACCAGTTTATTTCATGAGGGGCGGTGGCCCCACAGTGTGAGTGATACGTAGGCAATAATGGACTTCTAACCATGGTGTATATACTATTTTTTCCACTACTAGCCAAATTTAAGCCAAAAATAAAAATAAACATTTTCTTGTAAAAATCAAGTAGCACAGGAATGCAAATAAATCAAAAAGCATTAAAAGCTACATACGTTGATAAACCAACTGCAACTGATTCACTAAACACTTGTGTGTATATTTCACCTTCATTTTCTGAAAATTATTCGGAGTAATATGTAAATTAGTTGATTTAGGAGCCAATCGCAGCGGTTTAGATTTGTCTGACATGTAGAAATTTTAATGTCTTTCCAAGATGCTTTTGTTATTAAAGATTATATCGTATTTAATCAAGTTATTTTGCACCGACTTCAATAAATAGGAGACATCGAAGAAATAATAGATTTTCTTATCGTTTACGAGAAGGTATGGTTTTTCCGGTGATACATCTATTCTTTTAATTAGGTTTCGAAAAATTTTACTACTGCTCTAACATTGGCACCGCATTGTAGTTGTAGCTTTTCTATGCAGTTTAATACTATCGACTTCAATTTGTCACCTTTACATATCGTATTTGTAAAGATGTAGCTCAAGGGTTGTTCATTTCATTTATTGCTTCGCCAATATACCTTGCATCATTTGAATATTGGGTTTCCAGAAATTGACACTTGTAATTCATTTAGGAATGGCAAGTCGTTCGCCACATACTCGTTAAGTTTTTTATAGTCGACATTTTTATGTAACAGATCCAACCTTCCCATTCTGTTAACCATTCAAAACACCTACAACAAAATGTTTGTAATTTTACTTAAAATTCTTCATGTAACTTTAACTCGCCTGTTTAAATTTCCTTTCGAAACCTGAAAAAAACTGATTCTACCATCATATTTAATAATATAAATTAGATTCCAGGTTGACTGACATTTCGGGTTATGGGATGGGGCACGAATTTTTAAACTAATGGCATTTTTTTATTCAAATAATTTTTATCGTGTTGGGTAATTTTAAACAGCAAATACGTTAAAGATAATCTCCTGGATATACAAAATTATATTTCACTCGTTTTTGTTAAACAACTATTCTTAGATTCTCCCAAAAAAATTGAATTTGTCCATTATTAACCTAGGACAGCAATATGAAAAAAATTATTAACCACTAATAGAAATTCAACTTCTCAGTTGGCTAGGAGACATAATAATTGTCTACTTCACAGCTAGTAGTGGAACAAATAATTTATGTAAGGTACTTGTCGAAAAACTGTTCGGATGAATTTCAAAATCAAATGAGCGAAAAACTAAAGATGTTTTGAAGTATATATACATAATTTGTACCACCACTAAAGGGGTGGTTTAAATGTATAAATTGAATAGAGTAGTAGTAGTTGTGGGAAAATCCATGAGAAAATGTCCAAAATAGTAATCCTATCTATTCTGTAATGGGTACGTGAGGGAGAACAATGGGGCTTTATGGAAGGTGCAATAAAATTAGTGTACCGTAAAGAGATATAATACCCTTTTTTCTGGATAATAATGCAGCACATATTGGTCGCCTGATTAGAATTTTCAATAATAATTTTAGTTTGGACGTGACCAAAGATAAGGATTTACTAAAGGTACAATAAAATTATGTACCCTAAGTTTAAAAATTCCCGATGTTCTCTCACAGGTTTTTTAATTTTGTCAATTTCTTTAAAGCTTTAATTGCGGTTCAGAAAAATTAAAACAAAGAATTTCTGCAAATTAATTACGAGTTTCATAGATGATGACTGTTGAAATACTATTCAAACTTCGGGCAATGCTTCAGGTATAACATCATCATAAATGATTTATTGTTGCTTATTAAAGATAAACTTGTATTACATAAACAGTCTCACGTATACAGAGATAAGAACGCTCGGAATCAAGCTATCGAAATATATGAAGTACGGATCTGAACGCCTCAATAAGTAACTCCAGCAACAACCACGGTGTCTCCAGCGTACTGCTGTATTTCGATTGTTTTTTAGTGTTTAGGTTTTTCAGGAATATTTTAGTTATTTTTAAAAATTCTCAATGAACGTGGTCTTGTTTAAAAAAATCTACGCTATTGTTTTGTAAAATTTTAATTTTGTTATAGTTGAAGTTAATAATGAGGTTTAAACATGAAACTTGAAATTTTGGAAATATTCTAGTATTTTCTAAATAGAAGGTTAAAAGAAATTGGAAAATAGAAAACAAAAATATAGATTTAAACGCTTTCTTACAGATAAAAAAAAATTAACTCGCTATCTCTAATGGTATTCTTCAATATCCCAAACTAATTAGCGTTGAAACTACATAAGGCGAATTAACGCAAAGTCCTCTTAACTCTTCTTGGTTAAGGAGGTATTAATACGTAAACTTTGAAAAATTTTTTTTGACTATGGTTGAGAATTGCATTGAAATTTGTACCAACAACACATAGTTCAACAATTAAAATAAGTAATCAAATATAAATTACAACAATTCGGTAATGGTTTATGTATTAATTTAATATTTAAGAATGCAAAATCTTTGTGATTTATAGTTTTGGGAAGATGTTGCAACTATGCATTATAAGCTGGGTTGATGTTTAGAATGTAATAATAAAAAATTGATAGCTTGATGTATGATTATTGTCATTTTTGATATTTGTATAAGTCACTTTCCTAATATTTTCGTAAAACTTCTGCTTCACTCATTATTTATTAGTTACTATTCGCTTATATCATTTTTTTTTTATAAGTTACTTTGTTCTTTGTGTGTTCTTCAGTTTTGTGCTTTCGGTTTTGAGAAAATCATGACATACAAGTTTTCGCGAGTACGCAGATATGTATTTGATATTAGGCGAATGTGGCGGTAACTTTCATCGAGCTGCAAATTTATATGCCGAACGTTATGTAAACAGGAAACATTCTGATGATCATGTTATCCAAAGACTAGATCAGCGCTTAAGAGAAACAGGCAGAATGGATCCTAAGCAAGGAGTTTGTGGAGGGCGACCACGACGTGTATTACAACCCGAAATGGAAGAAAACATCTTACAGGTATTTGAAGACGAACTTCGACAAAGTACCCGTTCTGTAGCTCGAAGACTTGATATTAACCATACTGCTGTACATAGAGTGTTAAGAGAAAATCTCTTACATCCGTTCCACTTCCAGCGAGTCGAAGGGGTTGCTTCCGGAAGATTATCCGCGACGGATAGAGTTTTGCAGATGGTTATTACGGCAAGAAGTAGTCAATCCGGCTTTTATTCAACACATTTTATGGACGAATGAAGCCACCTTTACCGGTAACGGAATGTTTAATATGCACAATATCCACTACTGGGCTGATGAAAACCCTGATGTCTTCCATTAAACTAATCACCAGTTTAGATTCAACGTCAATGTATGGGCTGGAATTATCGGAAATAGATTAATAGGGCCACACATTATGCCTCGTAGATTAAACGCCGAAAATTTTGTCTATTTTTTTAAACAACGATTTACCGGGATTTTGAAGAAGTACCGTTACTTGTCAGGAGAGACATGTGGGCTCAATGGATGGAGCTCCAGCCCACTGGAGGCCTGAAACTAGGAATTGGTTAAACCAAAACTTTCCAGAAAGGTGGATCGGACGCAATGCTCCGATATCATGGCCTGCAAAAGTCCCGACCTAAATGTCCTAGATTTTTTTTTGGGTCGTTTTAAACGCTCTTGTTTATGAAGTAGAAATTGAAACCGAAGAACAATTTCTTGAACGGATAAATAATGCAGTTAGAAAAATAAAATGGTAACATGCTGCAAAATCTAATAACAAACATTATTACTTGGTGCACCAAATGTTTAGAAATTGCAGGTGCTTATTTCGAACAACTATTGTAGCCGAAAAAGAACATATATACGATCAAGAGTAACTACTGCATATATCTTAGCTTTAAATTGTACAGCGTTGCCAAATTAAAAAACCTTTAAGTTAAGTGCTTAAGTCTTCGTCCAAGACCAGTTTTTTTGCTTGGTTTTCAACGTATAATAACGTGGTGTAACTATTAGGCGCATGTTTTCGTACACCCTGTATAAAACCATTCGGTCTATTTTTTTCGGATAATTTTTTCTTTACGATTACGTCGGAAACGCAATCTGGTGGCAAGGTGTAACAATTGCAATTACATCACTCATTGCACGATTAAAAGTATAGTCATTTTTCACGACACTAGTTTATTAAAATAAGTTAATTCTTTTAGGAGTTATAGACATTTGATTCCAAAATTTCAATTACTTTATTTTCAGATATAAAGCAAAAGCAATTAACAAAAAAATGGAATTTGTCTCAGTTTTAAAACAGCCTATAATATAAAAAAACTTAAGACGGCAATTACGGCCTTTGAAAACCAGTTTAAAAACTCAAAAATAATTTCCAGCATTTTTTTGCTACTTTTCTAATACTTTCAATTATGACATAATAATAATTGATTAATTGAAAATTTTTTTGGACTGAAAACAACATTATTTAGGGATTTTTATTTTAACACTATATAGAATTCACCTTTATGAATCATTTGGTAAAATTTCTAATCTTTATCTACTCCGTTTCTAAAGATATTAGATGTAAAGCAACAGCTGATGCATTTTGACAGTCACACATGCGATCCTTGACTTTGAAAATTTTTGGGCTGAAAACGACAAATCTTAAAGAATTTCTATTTTAACACTGTCTAGAACAAACCTTTCCCTATTGATATAATTAAATAATAAATTTATCTTAATTTTGTTTGTGTAAGAAGGCATAATCAGACCTTAAAGTAGCTAATCCCGTACTGGGTACAAACATATTTAATATAAAACGAAATTGTTTAGAAGGACCAAGTAATATAAATTTGTAACTATATGCATTGTATAGTATTAGGATAAACTTGTGTATTGTATGATACAAGGATAAATCGATTTTTGGACAGTGAACGATGATAGGTAACAAGTTAGGATGGTGCATCAAAACAATTTTATTTATTTATTTAATCGTATGGTACATTTTAAATACTGTATTGTGATGTAAGTGTTATGTATGGTGCTCCAGAAGATCAGTATAAACCTGTACAGTGTGGTGACGAAACCGTGTGCAATTGTGGATTGGTTCGCCTTGGCAAAGCATTTACTTCAAGGTTTAGGAAAACCACTAAAACCTAAACATGCCAACCTTTACCCACCCTAGTATTCACATGTAAATTAATTAATTAAGTTGTATATAATGTGATTGTGTTTTTGTGAAATTGTGTTTACATTTTTTCCTAATTATCCGGAGGGTCTTGATGACCAGGTCCGGAAACCAAAGTGGTGATTCTCAGGAAGTGGAATGGAGTACTGTAAAGTACTGATCACCTTCCATATTTTATATTTGCACCAAAAAAAACCCCAAAAAACACACACACAGAAAAAAAAACTCTAAAGAAAATTGACGTACGTTTTGACGTTTAATTTCGGAAGCCAATGAATCTGTTAAAGCAATGAATGTGTGTCTTATATCATCTCGTGTATACAGAATACTTACAAATAGAATAAACTAAGAAATGCCAACAGTTAACTGCAACAACAGTAAATGTTTATGTGCATTATCGTTATCAAAAACAATAACTTTAAATGCCTAACACTCGTGTCGATAACAAGCCAAGTATTTCTGTACAGTAACATACACGCAACGAAAGATTTGCCCGCAAAAAATTATTGTTATGATTGTTGTGTAATTTGTCGTTGATAAAATAGTCCTTTTGTATTCTAAATAAAATAAATTTGTTAAAATAAATTAGATAATTATAATACTTAATTGAAAGATTAGTAGAAACAAATTGATACTAAAAATGTAGTCTAATTGTATTTTAATATTTTTTTCAAAAAAGTAACCTAGGTAGAACATTTACGTTTCTAAAACGTTCTAAGAACGTTCCAATAAAACGTGAAACATTGTGTGTAACGTCCTAAAATTGTTCCAAAGACGTCATTCAAGACGTAACATGTCCGCCTTAAAAACGTTTCAATTTGGGACGTTCCATTTCAATAATAGATGTAACGTTATTTAAACGTTTTAGAAACATACGCAGAACCAAATTTGGAACGTTCTATTTAAAGCTTATTAATGATGAATAAATAAAATAATTATTATCTAAAAAAATTATATCTCAATTACTGCTGCTTAATATTTTTGCCTACATTTCGTATTCTTGGAACATTTACAACAAACTTTAACATTTAAACACGATTCCTTGTGAGAGATTCAAACCGAGGGCCCGTGTATGTAAATACCATTCACAAGGGTTCTTTCTAACCGCTAGACCAATCGAGACCCCACGATAACATTAATGCGTTGAATGGTCTTTAAGTACACATAAATTTAGCATTTTAAGTTATCAGCATTGTTTTAGTTTTAAATTGTGGTCTTAAATGTGCTATAAAAGTACCAATTCAAAAATAAAAAAACGTACAAAGGTAAGCGTTTTGAATAAAATTAATGCTACAGCGACGAAGCCTTAAGTTTTGTCTTTCATAAAATAATAAGTTTTACTTTAAACATTTAAAATTAAAGATTGTTTTAGCAATAGCGCATTAGTAATACGTATTCCTCTTAAAAGGAATACATACTGGCAAGGCGCCATCCGCTAAACCATGCTCTATAATACCTTTAAAACATCTTTTAATTTTAAGTGTTTCAAGTAAAACTTAATGTTTTATGGAAAACAAAACTTGAGACTGTGACTGCAGTATCACTTATTTCAAAATGTTTATTTTTTTTTTTTTTGTTTAAATTTCTACATTTTATAGCATATTTACTATTATAATTTTAAAAAAATAATCACAAAATCAAAATTCTACTACAACCACGACAAAGTCCTTTCTTAAATCTACCCATCTATATCAAAGCATTGCTAATAACTTGAAAATTTGTGTTAATTATATAAGTACTTTAAGACCAAAAGATACTTAGCGAGACACATCAGCTGTTACATATTTTTTGTTTCGAATTTGTAAGAATTTAGATGCAAAGATAAGTTCATCTTTTGTTTGCATTGTGCAAATGCGGGCGGTATAAACAGGTTTCACCCTGTTTTCAAGTAGAAATCCGTACCGATAGGGTCATTTTTCCATAAACAGTTTGTTGCAGGTAGTTTCTCTTGTAATGAATTTAAGATAAACTCTGGAAAAATAATAAATAAGTCATAATTTATGCAAACTACACATATTATGTGTATCTTTATTAAAAAATACAATTATTGCAATAATTTCATTTTATACAACTATGTTATTTCTGACTAATCCACCCTCTTTAGCATTTTAATTATTTATCAATTTGTCATATAAAAGCAGTAGCTACAATATCACAGAATCGGTTTGCATACATAGGACATTTCAAATCGTACCACAAAAATCATTTTTTTATAGCGTTCTACATTTTACATTTCGAACGGACGATCCATAATAGAAACTCAATAGAAAACGTTTCTAGAAAGCCTTAAAATTGGAAAAACAAATCTGGGATTGATAGGGACCTATCGGATGAATATTTTAAAATTACTTTCGAAATATACAGGTGTCGCAAAATACACAGAACATATCAAAATTGTGTTTTTATAGAATGCTTTGTATATTAATACATTTTCAGTTTCTACGTTAAAAATAGGAATAGATTTTATAGAGGTTTACCTTACTTAAACCTAAAGGTTTTGAGATATTTTGTATTTTATGAAAAGTCGTCACAATTTTAGCGATTCATATCTCAGCAACTAATACTTTTTCCAAACTAAATTTGCATTGAAGTCTATAAATTGATTAGATTTTATGTAGAACTTGTGAAAAATCCACTATCATATACACGATTGTACAAAATATGATTTATTAATGACATGTTTGAACTTTAATAATTTGCTTATTTTAAATAGAACACCCTTATTTTCAACAACAAATGTAAAATGCAATTACCTATCAAACAATACTATAGTGTCCTATAACTAAATTTACACAATTTTCATAATGAAGACTGATTTGTAACAATTTTTTAATATTTATCAAGTAAGCTATACAACTTTGACAGGTGAATATTATGCATTTGTAAGGAGGAGAAAATTTGCATTGTGTATATTTCATCCATTGTATTATTAAATTTTGAGAGAAATAAATATGTATAGAGCTTACAAGAATTTAATAAACAGAGATTATCTACTTCACGGATCAATTCCTTAGCTGTTTACAATATTGTAAAACATATACTGGTAAAATAAAAAAGATTTGCTTATAACATGATGAACGCCCGACTCTAAGCACAAACGTATTCTTCTTTTAAAGCTTCCAGCAAAATTTGATAACATTTCTAGGCTTATGTTTTGAAAAGCTTCTCTGATGCGTTCTTTTATATTTTCAGATGTTGTGGGAGGTATAACATGTTCCCATAAGAAGAAATCCGGCAGAAGTTAAGTCAGGTGACCTTGGGGGCCAATTTGAGTTCCATTTCTTTCAATCCATCGATTATGAAATTGACATTTAAAAAATTCTCCAATGCAAATGTGTGGAAGCCCGATACCCATTTAAAACCACATCGCACTTCTTATGTCTAAAGGAATCTCTTGTAGTAACATTGAAAACTAATTTTTCAAAAAATCTAAAAACAAGATTACAGTTAAATGTATTTCGAAAAAATAGGGACCAATTAAATATAGACTCAGTATCCCACCCCCACATTCACTGACAATCTGTACTGATTATCATTCTTTCTAAATTGATAGGGTTGAAATTGGAATAAAATTGAAATTTAATGTCTATTAACGGATCCACTAACTGTGGTGGACCGTGCACTTGTCACTAAACAAAATAGACTACAAAATTTTATTTTCTGATTTTTTTTTATCAGCATATAAAATTCTAGGCGCTTCTCAAAATTGCCTTCGGAAAGTTTTTGGTGGAGTTGGATATGTTGGATAATAACTATGTTTTTTAAAAATGCTTAAGACACTTGCTTGGATAATATTAAAATTCTGCTCAATTGGATTTTATCACCGCGAATTTAGTCTCCTTATTTTCTGTCACAGGTTTCCTATTTGGGCGTTTTCTGTAATAAACACTTTCAGTTTCTCAAAACTTTGAATTTTGAAAACAATTTTATTTGCATGATTTCTGCTAGAAATCTTTGAGCGTGATGCCTGCAAGCAGTTTTCTTATATTCTCCAAGAATAAAAACCATATCGATCCGCTCTTCTTTTGAATATACTCTTCAAATAAATAAACAAAAGCCCCAACACTCACTGTTAATATAAAATACAGAGTGTTCTATTTAAATTAAGCAAGTTACTGCGGTTCAAATTATTGCAAATATTTAATCTTATTTTTGTACACATTCTGTATATAATAAAGGATTTTTCACAAGTTCTACATAAAATCTGATCAATTCATAGACTCCAGTGCAAATTTAGTTTGGAGAAAAGGATAGTTGCTGCACAAAAACGTATATAGGTATACCTCTACAAAATCCTTTCTTATTTTGATCGTAGAAACTGAAAATGTAATAAAATACAGAACATTCCATAAAAAAACACAACTTTTATACGTACTGAGTATTTTGGGGGCACTTGTATATTTCAAAAATAATTTTAAAATATTCCCCCCACAATTCTCTATCCATCCCAGATATATTTTTCCAATTTTAATGAAGAGTTAGGCTGCAATATTCCGTGTCGTATACCGTGAATAACCTTGTATATGAATACTAAGGTGGTTAAGGTTAGTATATTTAGGTTTTGTGGTTTTCCTAAACCTTAAAGCAAATGCTTTGCTAAGGCAAACCAGTTCACTATTGCACACGCTTTCGTCACCACACTATACAGGTTTTACGCCGATCTTCTGGGGCACCATACATAACACTTACATCACAATGCAATATTTAAAATGTAATAAATACAATAAATAAATAAAAAGATCAGTTTACTTCTAGTTTGGACAGAATGCTGCTTAAAGATAGACCTTAACATAAAGTACAATGGAAAAATTACAAAAGCACAGAGGCAATAGAGAGACTGATGCTAAATGTCAAATTGATAGATGGGATAAGAAATGATGACATTCGACGACAAACAAGAGTGTCAGACATAAAAGGGCAGATTGCATTGGGCCGGCCATAGAATGCCACAGACAATAGGTGGAATAAAGAACTACAGCAGTGGAGACTCTGGATGGAAACGGAGTCGGTCACAGACTAGGTGGATGAACGATCTGAAAAGAACAATTGGACTAGGATTAATTAAACAAACACATAGAATTTTAAATTATTTGGGAGGCCTACGTTCAACACCAGAGGATGATTGGCTAATGAAGAAGAAGAAAAAGATCTATTAATAAAAAGATTTGTCCCGTCAAACGTTTTCAGTAAGCTAAAAAATCTCACTTTACATATCGGCTGGTATGCAAGTAAACTAAGAATAAACAATAAGTTTAATAAATTTGCAACCGCATTTGTTGTTTTTAATAATGATGTTTGTACACGTTATTCACTGAGCTTATTTAACAAAATTCACGATCCGGAAGAAAGTCATTCATTCTGAATAACATACATATCCATTCTAGAAATTAGTAATCACAACTATACTACTTTGTTATTTAACACCAACGCTCGAACGTATACAAAATTGAGCTTGATTATTTTTCGTAATCTGAAAAAAACCAACCAAGACACACAGCACTTCTAACAGAGTGGGATATCTGATCTATTTCCTTTTAACAAAAAACATTTCCTTCGTTCAAAGTTTAAAAACCCAATCTTCGTAAGTAAAACGTCTGTAGATATTCTCGAATCTTGAATCGAAGCGTCCGTTACACGTCAAACCGCGAAGTATTTTAGTTATTTCGGTAAATAAACTCAAAAGTTGTTAACTTATATTACTAAATTAAATTTTCAATTCTTCGACTACGCGCGTTTTTGCTTTAAGCCACTAGATCAAATAAAACTATCTGCGACGCTATACGCGCAAATGTGAAAGGAAACACAAAGAGAAAAATGCGTCGCGAGTCACTTTCACTCTATTGCATTTGAACTCTTCCAATATTACACTAAATTTGCTTTCGGAAGCCGCGGGCACAAATAAACCAGAAATATGAAGCTGTAAATTTAAAAACCGAGCTCAGCTACCTTCCATTAATGACTTTTTATCATTATTGCCGTGCTGAAATGACAGTGTAACTGGCTATTATTTCCGAGTTTTGTGCAAAAAAATCCTTTATTATGAAATACTTCACATTTTCGAAGAGAGCGAGAAAAAACTAGAGAACGATGTTCGTCAGGTGGAGTTTACTCATCCCTTGCGTGCCAATTTTTTTTTGCTCGCGTTCTTTTAAACAACTTGTCTCGAATGTTTAATATGATAAATGATCGCACCTATGAATTACATCTGCTAACCGAATATTTGCATTTAAAATAGTTTTGTCATTACGTCATAAACATTATTAGTACTTCTCCTAAATTTTAATTACGTCTACTGTCCAAATAGTTTGTCATAAAACATTTAGTATATCCTAGAAATTCTCAGGAATGGTTTGCGCATTGATTTTCCCGGGATTTAACTTGCTAATGCTAATAATTTTGGTTGACCAGAAGCTTTCGGGTATTAACTAAATACATCCAACGCCATAGAGACAAGATCTCATCATAACTGTCACGAAACTGAGATTTTTATTTCGTTATTGTTACATAATTCTAACCAAGGGTAAATATGTTTTGGAATTTAAATGACGAAGGTTTGAAAAAAAATAATATGTCGGTATTTGTTGTACTCAGTTTTCAAAACAATAATTTTGTTAATGACAAAATATATAGTTAGTTCGAATAAACTAATAATACACTGCAATTAATTATTGAAAATTTATTTAAAATTGAGATAAAATAAACAGAGAATACATCTTACGACAAAAATTAAGAAAATATATGATACAGTGTCGTTCAGAAAAACACAACTTTTATCCCACAATTTACAAAAAAAATTAGTAGTTTTGGCACTTTCAATTTTTGTAATTTCCAGTTACAACCGTTATTAAAAATGTGTCTTTTTAATAATAAAATAAAAAAAATTTATAAAAATATAGTTTAAAAAGTAACCAACAAAGACAAATCTTTGTTTAATTTTTTTTAATTACATAACGTTTAGAAGATTTTGCAATTTGGTACTAAATTACCACCAAAATCCTCCAATTTACCAAAAAATAATCAAAATTACCGCAAATTCAACTTATAGTCTAAGAACCAATTTCGTCAATACTTTTTTCTCGGCCGAAAACTCTTAAAATGCTTCAGAAAGTGTTACATTAAAAAAGATAGGTTGATAATCAATCAGCAAGTTATTTTAATTAAAACATCGATGATACAAGACGTGTTTTTAAAGTAAGTACCGTTTTCAATTTTCGCGTCCGCAGCGCTGCGGTCTCGGTTTAGCGCATGCGCGTCGTGTAGCTACATCTGTTGGAAAGCCACGGACGCCATTACGGAATCTTCCGTTCAAGTCTACATCTGTTTGTGTGATTGTAAAATGCCGGCGACTATTGAGAATCACGCCGATTGTGAATGCGTGTTGTAATACGTTTTCTCAGTGCTAAAGGCTTTAAATCAGTTGACATTCATCGCCAAATCAGTGATGTTTATGGTAAAAGCATTATGAGTGATGGAATGGTGCGGAAATAGGTTAGGGCATTTAAAGATGGCCGTACAAACATTCATGATGAAGAAAGAAGTTGGCGACCTTCAGTAATTACCGATGACTTGATTCAAAAAGTGGAGTCTAAAGTGAAAGAGAATAGACGATTCACGATTTCGTCCTTATCTAAAACAGTTTCGTGCTGTCTCAAGAAGTGTTCTTTACTAATAATAATAACATCAGTAAAGCAACAGTGTAAGCATTTTTAGGTATAACAATGGACGATGGCTTAAGATGGGTTTCACATGTAGATAAACTCTGTTCTAAGCTTATTTTTTGTTATTTTTTTATTTTGTAAATTAAAACGGTCAACTACCCTAGAAGGTCTATTAATGGCTTACTTTGGATTATTTAATTCAACTATAACATATGGTGTGATCCTATGGGGAAGATCATCTCATGCCCATAGAGTATTTATTCTTCAAAAGAAAGCTGTTTGGATAATAGCCGGAGCTTATTATCAAGAGTCGTTCAAGCAACATTTTAAACATTTAAATATTGTGACACTGCCTTCACTGCATATTTATTACACGCTCCTAGAGATACATAAAAATGCCTGGTCATTACCAACTCATGCAGATATACATTCATACAACACAAGATCAGTCAACTTAATTGTACACCTCTACGTAAACTTACTCGATCAAATAAAAACTCATTAAACGTAAAGTTGTATAATAAACTTCCAAATTCGTGGAAAATATTAAACTATTTTTCTTTTTTAAAAAGAATTAGAGCATTGTCCCTTAACTATAGTTTCTATTGTCAGCAGGAATACATGGATTGTTCAATTCAGATTTAATTGATATCACAAATGTGCCTGATGTATGTTAGTTTTATATTGTGTTTGTCTTTTCTTCATAATAGTTTTTATTTTTATATCATGTAACCGCCTACTGAAGTATTTGTACACATGACGTGCCTCAAACGTTTTATGTAATTACGTAAAGTAGTTAAATAAACATTATTATTATTATTATTATGAAATTGTGTCCAAACACAGGCGGCGTCTTTCATTGACGATGGAATACAAAAGCTGGTCCCACGATACGATAAGTGCCTTAATATTAGTGGAAATTATGTAAAAAAGTAGAGTAAAGTTAGTCTTTCAAATAGAAAAAATATTTACTGGTTATTTTTTTATTGCAAAACGGTACTTACTTTTAAAAAACACGCCTCGTAATTAAACGATTCTTTTATATAACCCGATTAACACAAAGCTCGCCGGAGAACGCGATGGGTTTGAAAGAGTGTTTTTATCAAAGTTACATTGAAATTTAGCGAACGAAGCGTGCCGGGTCTTTATCAGAGTTGCATAATAAATTTTTTTAGTGAAAAAAGTCAGCGTACGAGCCGCGAAGAGGCTCGAGTTGTTACGGTTTTATTTTTCAAATGTAGGCCGTATGTCGAGAGCCATCTTAAAACGTGTGTCGCGAGTAATATGTGACGACGAAAGTCGTATTTGTCTCGCATTTTGCTAATTTTCTTTTGGTGAAAAATAAAAGTCGACTAAATTTCCTAGACGAATAGCGGACATCTTCTTTTCTTTCTGTACGTACGTGTGACTTGGCGTACATCTTGAAGAAGAAAAAATTATTAATGTGTGATTCAAGATTTCCAATTCAAATTGGTGGTTTTGTTTAAATCCGCCTAAATTCACCGTGAGTACATCTTGCATTCTTTTTTTTCCTGTTTGTATTAATGCTGCTAATGCACGTAACTATATGAGACAATCTCTCTATTTTGTCACATTTTCCTAGTACTTTAAGATTTTTTTGTTGTATTGAATTATCTGTTTTTCTCTCTGGTTTGTGTTTAATTTAGCGTATTAGACTTTAAGTAAAACCTGTTGATCTCCTGTTGGTCGGTTTTATTTCTTTTTTTTAACCAGCAGGTGGCGCCTTGTTAGACAACAGTCTAATTTTTTTTAGAATTCTTTAAGAACCCCCTACTCTTCAACAAAACCCGACGCTGCCGCTCTAACTATTATAAATACTTGTCCTCCACGAAGTAAGTGCTCTACATCGAGCCGAATTTTCTTTAGTTGTTTTTTAGGTTGTTTCTCTAGAGTCGTCGCTTTTTTTTTATTTGTAAACCACAACCGTTACAGAGTTTTATCTTTACAAATTGGCTAGTAAAGCGAGCCATGTGTTTATCAAAGTTGTATTGAAACAATTTTTTGAGTAAGAAAGCCAGTGTACGTGCCGCGAAGCGGCTCGAGGTTGATCTTCATATTTTGGCTAGTCAAACGACCTGTGTCTTTTTATCAGAATTTAAACAAGCCTTGTCTATCAAATTTGCATTGCAACTATTTTTTTAATTAGAACAGTCAGAATACGAGCCTCTAGTTTGGGCTTTACAATTTGGCGAGCGATGCGAGCCATGTCTTTATCAAATTTGTATTGAAAACTACTTTTTGAGTAAGAAAAGCCAGCGTAAAGTTTGATATTCACAATTTCGCAAGCAAAGCAAACCGTGTCTTTATCAAATTTACATTAATTTTTTTTTGAGTAAGAAAACCTAACGTACGAACCGCAAAGGCGTTCGAGTTTTATCTTTACAAATTGTGAGCGAAGCGAGCCGTGTCATTATCAAAGTTGCATTAAAACTGTTGTTTTTAGTAAGTAAAAAAAAAGTTGCGGATAAACACCTTACTTTGATCTTCACAAATTTAATAACTTTTACAAATAAAATTTTTTTAACGGAACCGTACTAACCGTTTTTTAAAAAAAAATGACTGATACGTGTGGTCTCATTCACCCAGTATACGCTTCCATTAAAAAAAAATTATCTTCTATTAAGCTTTATTAAGATGGACAATTACGCTATTTTAGAATTTACATCTACTTTTATTTAAATAATTTTTAGGCGATGAGTTGCAGTCTGTAAACTAAAACCTTGAGTACACGGGATTACATAAAATTTTACAATAAAAATACATCCCAAAAGTAGAATTTAACTTATGACGTACGATTATAAAACAGAGTCGGTTACCTTAACACCACCAAAATATCTTAAATATGAAATCATCAAAACTTTAAAATTGCATTGAGTTTGACTGGGGTTTTCTACTGAATATTGAATTATAATTCAAAATGAGCTTAAACCATATTTCACCGTTCTAAGTGTATGGAAATGTACATTAAAAATTCAAACAAACAAATACAGGAAGATGTCCGAAGAAAAACGTTGAAAAAACGGCTTGAGTAAAAGTTATAGAAAATGTTATTTACTACAACTTTTGCTTAATATTGTACATAGATAATAATAAAAATACTATTACAAATGGGGATAAACCTAAAAAAAATGTGTTAAAATAATATTTTTAAAAACATTTTTTTAAAATGTCATTTTAAAGTGTATTTAGGGATTTGAGTATTTTTCATGTCACATACAGTTTAAAAAACGATTTCGGATTCAATTTTTCCATGTACTTGTCGAGGATATTATTAATCCCAAAATGTTATTTTGAAGTTGATTGATAAATCTCAATTTTTTTCAAAAGTAGTAAACAAAAAAACCGCACGTATTTGTGTTATGAATTATATACATTCTCTCTTATTTTAATCGTACGCAGCATTTTATGGAGTTTCGGTTTATCGCTGCAAAACCTTTTATAATCTGAATCAAAATGAAAATTAATTACTGAACGTGTGCATTTAGGCAAAAAACCCCGCCATGTCGAGTATTTAGAATAATTCCTTCTTGTTTGTCGATTTACACAAAAACAAAATTAAACTTCGTCGAGAAAAGTTTTTCTGTTAAGGGGATGCCACGTAAACGACTTAAATTGCCTTTAAACATATGCAGAAACTTTATACTTTTTTTACGAGCGCTTTCATTTTGTTTCGCATACTTTTCGGTTTTAAGTTTCGAGAAAGTGACTGTAATTTCACTGAATAAATTTTATAAACTTAAGTTTAATTTTTAATTTAAATTAACTGAATACATTGTATTGAATTAAATTTTAAACGACGATAACAAAACAATAAAAAATTAACGAGATAATAACGTTAACTAAGTGTCGCAACACTTACTTGTCGTATACGATGGCCCTACTGTGTGTAATACATAGACAGCCGCAAATATGTGCAATAATAAATTTAACTAGAGTTCTCTCACTCTTGAAGAGTGAACGAACCAGCCGTCAAGTGTTTGTACAATTTTTTGCAAATTCACAGCAAGCGATTTGAGATTGTTATTTTTGCAAACGCTCAGTTGGCTATAATAATTAAAACATCGACTTATGTAACTACTTTACACATTTGCTGATAAATTTGTTTTTATGCAAAGTATGTTACAGTTTGTTGGTATTAAAGCTTTACATTAAACGGTAATGTCAAAAACAAGACCCGCAGTTCTGCTAGTCGAAGAGGGATCGTGGGTGTATTCGGTAGTAATTAGGGTCAAAGTTGTTGCCACTGTTAAAGTAGTAATAAGTAAAACGCCTCCTAACGTAAACACCTAGAATAAAAACTGTAGAGAAACTAGAAAAAATCCGTTAAACTATACAGCTATAACTATTGTAAAACGACTAGACCAGTTATAGACACAAAACACATATAAAATACATAACAAGTGTGTGTAAGAAACTGCACGTTACAAATTGTTTTAAAAATAATAAAATACAAAAGTTGACCTAAATAACAACCGTTCTGTACAATACGCCACTGTTTAGGTGTGATAGCCGAATAATTTGGTAATCAGAGAACAATCACAGATAATTGAATTTTAAATAATCCACATAATTTAAGAGTGGTTTTACTGACGTTAATTATAAAACTCATATTGCATACCGGTACTCAAAAATAAATTTAAAAGGAGCAATCACATTAATTTTCAAAAGTTATTTCAAATCGCATCGACTAAAATATAATGCGCAAGATTCAGGTAAGTAAATTTACGTCAAAATACATATAGAACCGCGATTTAAATAAAATAATATCTTAAAGATTACGCAATTGACTTATTGATGATTACGAAGAAGCGTAAGTTGGTTTGTATTCTAAAACGGATAAGTAGTAACATAGACAGGTAGAAGAGAGAAGCAGGAACAAAGATGTTGTCGGCTGGATAGATGGATGCCAGGTGTTAGTCCTCTAGATGACCGGTTTTTTTTCTATGACACCTTGAATGGACAAGTAATAGCTGGTTCTAAAAAGCAGGTGGATAGCAATAGCCTCCCAAGGTAGTGTTATTATTTTCCAATTAAGTAACCATAATTAGATAAATTGCCTGGTATTTATTCATTCC
Organism: Abscondita cerata; assembly: GCA_030710515.1. NCBI lineage: Eukaryota > Metazoa > Arthropoda > Insecta > Coleoptera > Lampyridae > Abscondita > Abscondita cerata. The sequence continues at coordinate 37,969 of JALBCR010003117.1, forward strand.
AATCAAACGTTATTTAGTGTAAGTTCTAAAACGCGACAACATGTGTAAGATGGCAATAAAATCTAAAGTTCGCCAGTGTTATAAATCAAGAAATGTTATTATGACATAGAAAAGGTCAGTTAATAAATACTCCGATATTATTAAGATCTTGGCATGGATGTTATTTTCGTTTAAAATTAATAAATAATGGTACTTAATCAGATTATACCCTTTTTAAAACAGGAAGTTTACCTCAACTTTCTACGTCAACGGCACAATTAGAAAAGGCAGACTAAATGTTTAATTAAGGGACCTGATCAAACACATTTGGGACTAAGCAACTTAAAATCCCTAACTTCCGTAATATGTCGCAGACATGCTCGAATGCAACTTAAATTGCCTAACTACAGGCGGTTTTATGTTCATAATCTGCCAAAAAATATTACATCGAACTATTAAAGGGAGCTTTCGTTATACCAACAATCGAGCAAAACCATTGAATATTCAACTCTATGCGAAAAAAAAAAAACACTCACAAGCAACTTCAACATCTGCAGGAAAAAGACCACGATGCAACGAGTGCCGATCCGGATAGCACTGGGCAGTAAATTTCAAAATCGCCATCCCTGCTTTCGAAATCAGCCAACAGGAGATTAAATTCTACCTGCTAAAGCTTACTTCACTGTTGCTAGTCCATGTTATACGAGACCCCTAAGCAAAAATCATTTACGAACTTACCATCAACGAGGTGTTGAAAGTTCACGTTGGGACTCTGCATCCCCAAAAAAATGTTGGACAATGTTAGAGGTTCCAGAAAATTGGTCACTTTTCAAGATGTTGCCAAGAAACTTCATGTTGCATAAAATGCTTATAAGCTTGTTACAGTTACTGGTACCAGAACTTCATTGCTTAAACTTTGTTTCCAAACTGCCGGTTAATGGCGAAGACTAACGCCTAACATTGCCATTTTCAATTTGAGCGATTTTCATGTCAAACTCTTAGAGTTTACAGATTGTCTTTCTAGAAGAAACTTATTTTGAAAAATTACTATAATTTTAAAATTCATAATTACGTTAGAAACAACGAAAATGAGGCAACAACATTATATCTCTCACCACCTATCCCGACCCCACAATTTTAAAATCTAAAAACCACACAAATCCTAATTAACAAGCCGATCTAGACATAACCGTATAATCATGATGTTCACCAACGACTTGGATTTGAACCATTCAGACTAAAAACAATAAGAGACAAAACCGGAACAATTAACCTCTATAGGAGATGGTTTATACAAATCTACCCTACACATCGTAAATGGTTTGCGCAAAGTCATCGACATTGCAAACCTTCGTAACATCAAACATGACGAAATCTCAGTTGGTATCACGTAATGGTTCCCCTATGACTTAGAGATATTGAAAACAACGACAACCATCTGCTCAAATCCACCAAACCAAACTTTCAAACAGGTGCCTAAAGATTTTGTAACCGTGTCTCGGTTATGGAAGATGTCTACTTCGCATAGTATCTACCGGAATGTATAATTAAAAATTCGGGTCACAACTAATACCCAATTTTGACTTATCTGTGCCTCGTCGTTCTTCGAATGAACTACCAGTTAGCAAATCATTGGTTTCTTCTAAAAGATGTGCGCATCATACAAACGATACACTACAAAGCCCGAACAACACAAGTCGGTCTAAATCGCATTTTAAAAGATGTCAGAAAACATCTAAACTCGTCTATGGAAAAAAATTAAATATAAAAGATGTAAATTAAATGATGTTATTTAGATTTGGGTTAAGATAGATGTAATAAAGATGTATGTTAGACGCAGGAAATATGATGTTCGGTATTAGATTTAATATAGATGTATGTTAGACATCAAAAATGTGATATATTGTATACATAATGATTTAACTACAAGAAAATGGTCTAATTGATTTATAATTTAGATGTAATTTGAATTTTAGTCAAAATAAGGTTAAGATAAGGTTTAGATAGTAACAATTTTGTCAAACAACAAACATTTTAGAAACAAAGTTGATTGTATGTTGCCTTACACTTTTATTTATGTTTTCTGTTTCAATTATATTTAGAAAACTTCAATTTACATACGGCTAATTGTAAAATGAAATAAACGGCTGTAATTGTTTAATGGATTATAAAAAAATTTGCCGTGTCTTTGAAAGTTTGGAGGTAACCCAAATGATTCCTTTAGTAAAGTACGTGAACGCTAATAAAGCAGTAATTAAAAATATTAACAAATATTAACTGCAATAACTTGCTTGTTTTGCAAACGTGTGAAGAAATCCTACGCAAATTAGTTGAGTCGCCTGTGTTTGTTTTGTCTATATACGTGCTTTTTAATTTAGAATCTTGTAGAATCATTCAACGATTTAACGGTTTACTGTGGTCATTGATTGAGTGTGCTGTTTGTGTCTTTGTTTTAAAGGTAAGTTTTTTGTATTAATTTTCCAAACTCATTAAAAATTACTTGCACAACTACTTGCACTTTCTATGGATTTTTGTTTTTGGTTGGCGATTTATGATTATGAAGCATAAACTCATCCAACATCTAAATCTGGTCACAAAAACCGCGTTCTTGTTTAGAATTGCATAGATATTAATCATTTTTTGAGCTTAGGTAGGTAACCTTATTACCAATCTAAGAACGGCTTTGTAAATCAACTAAATTTCGGAGATTTTGTTCAGGCACGTGAGGTAAGGTATTTAATCAATGCGTTATCAAAATGACATCACACGTAACAGCTCTAGAGCGAATTATTTGTTTTTAACCTTGTTTAGTGCATTCCTTAACTTTTGCTTAAAAAAAATGCTTAATGCTAATAAGTTTGATAGGTCAAATAATTGTTTTTAATTATAGTTGCAGTGTTTACTACAAACCAGACGATCTAAACATTAATATTAGAAAAGCACTCCGGATTGGTTACGCCTTTCTAATCAGAGATACAATTATGGTAAAAAAAGAAGAGAAGAAAATGAATAGTTAAAAATACAATGTAATTCAATAATGTACGTAATATATTTTTTTTATTTGTCTTATGAATGGTATATTAATGTTTAGTTTCATTTCTGTTATGTTGTTACTAACGTTTGTTTAAGTTGCTTTAAATTTTACACTTGTTTTGTACTTTATCAATAATAAATGATACTTTTGTGTAATATTTGATTTTAGTTTGTTCTGTAAATCATTTAACTTAAGTCCGTATAACTTTTGTTTAATAACATGCATATTAATTTATTAAATACATTGATGTCTAAATTTAATCTACATAGTGATATCAAATTGCAATCTATTTCTTATGTTTTATAGAGTCAAAAAATTATTAATTTATGACTTCTATTAAAAGTGATCACAAATTGATTTTTTATACTTTATAAGTGTATACAGATATAGACGTCTATTTGTAATCTAATCAAGCAGGTAAAACTGTAATCGAAATTGGACGTTTTATTCAGGTAAAAAAATTAATGTATTTTAGACGTCTACTAAAGTATATTTTAATTTTATCTAAATCGGATGCAATATAGACGTTAATCACGGGGACATTGCGATGTTGAAATGACATCGCACAATCAAGCAATTGTGACCATCTATAGACGATCATAGTGACATTAATTATATATTTTTTAGACGTATACGTGTTCTTCGGGAAGGAATTTGACAAACATTCAAATGAGACACAAAAACCATCAAATTCATACCCAAAGACAAACTTTCGGTTGTCAATACACTAGATACGGATTTTTTCAGATGATTTATAAAATTTTAAAAATTATCCCCTTAAAATCAAGTTGTACATTTATCACTCCAGAGGATACACTCATAGAACCAGATGTTAAAACGATAGAATGGCCGTGTTTGAAATTTTGAGAAATGCTGAAGAAAAATTGCTTTGTTAAATGTGTCAAATTACATTTGGTATCCGTTTTGTTGCTTCTTAGAAATTAAATTACAATTGTCAACGGGTTAAATTTGTTTTTTCCATTGTCATAAACAAAATTTGTAGATAATAACTTTCTTTTATTCAAAAAGTTTGAAGTAAACGTACACGTAAAGAGTTATTACTAGTTTTTTGTTAAGTTTAGATTCAAGCGGGTAAATTTCATTAAAACATAGCTCTTTGTTATCTTCACGTGTTGGAAAAAACTAACGTGTATATTTTCCAAGTTGATTAAAATAAAATCTTTAATAATGCTTTCGTTTAGTTGCTACAAAAATTGATAAGACGGATGTTTGTTTTTAAGAATTAAAATTACAATCTGAATAGAACTGTTATTTATGCGATTTATTTCATTTGAAAAAAATATTTTCGATTCAGACGTTGCATTAAAAACTTGCGGTACGTGAAAGATTAATCTTTTTGTGAGTACAACCGAATCGGAGGTCAATAATAAAAACCTTAAATTCAAAATAGGAAAGACTCATGAATTAACCTATATGTACAAACTCGATCTATCGATAACAATAAGTGAACATTGTTGACATGAGTAGCAAAACGTACGGATAATAATGAAACAATTTAAATGAATTGATTAAAAACTGAAAAACTTATCACTTAATAAAAAAACATTAAATAAATACTACTTACCAACTTTTCATTCAATAATCATCAACGAACTCACCTAAAACAAAAAAAAATATGTCGTAGTAATTTAAAACAAAATCGTTAAATGTGATAAATTTTAATAGATACATGACAGCTTGTTTCAAAAAAAGTAAAGGACATAATTTAAAAGTAGGCTATAGTTAAATTCACAAAGCAAAAAGTTATGACGTTTTCATCATGCATTGTGCACGTGAGTAGCTGTATTTAGAAGAAGATAACAGTTGCAAAACAAAATACCACGGCACCAAAAATAAAAATAATATGTAATTATAAAGTAAAAAAGAATGAAGAATGGAAAACGAAAAAATATTGTTCTAACTACTGATACAAGTGTCAAACATTAACGCAAATAATTTCAATATAGTATGAATGACATTACGTTGCTAAAATACAGTAAGAATTGATAAAAAATTGGTATTCTCAATTATAAACGTACCTCAGTAGATAAATATTTCTTTGTAATTTAATAGTTTACTCAATAATTGTTGTTTGTTTTCGTAATGTACATTATTTAAATGCTATTTTAAGTGCACATTTAAATTAATTATCTTATCCGTTTTGTTTTACCAATTGGTTATTTTGAAATCCAAGTTTAAGCATTGATTTTATTGTTATGCGTTTTTCTTTGAAAATGATTTAAGTAAGCTTAGATGATATAACCCACAGCTAAAAAAGAAACACGTGCATTATACTACACATTTTTCTTCCACTTTTTTGGTAGATTTGTATTTTTTTTAACAATTTGCATTGATTATAGATGTAACAGATGGAGCTCTAAATTTTACAAAATAAGTTATGATTTGAAAGCTTACCAAGAAGGTCTGAATTGAACCATCGCTCGTGGCATTAAAATTATGCGCAATATTGTACTATAATATCAATTTCAATGCAATATGTACATAAAAAATAAATGAATGTTCCACCCAACAAATGTTTACATTTTTGTTCTTGTAAATATTTTGAATTTAAAAATTATTTTTTGTTGATCAAACATTATTATGGTTATGTCGGTTGAATGCCACAAAATCTGTTTTGATTTTAGATCAAAACTGAAAAATTCTAATTTTCCCAATTTTACAGACATCTTTGAGTAATTTAATATTGGGTGACGCCTGCTGAGTACCTTAAATGTAATTCAATTTGTTTTTAAAAAACCAACCATTTGCAACAATGATTTATCGTCAATGGTTCAATAACAGTGATTGTCTTAAGGGACCTATGCAAACTTTTTCAATAAAATAAAATGATCGTGCTGATAACAACTTGATTGATTTGATTGAATAAAAATTTTAGTTGATTTCCAGGCCATTTTTCTAAAAAAATATCGCTAAATAACATACCAAGATTAAAATAAAAATAGGTTTTTTGGGACCCCTTCAGTGTGGAGGTAGGAAACAACCAACTTAAAAAAGATGGTTGTTGTTGTTGGTTGTTTTCCTACCTTTACACTGAAGGGGTCCCAAAGACCATTTTTATTTTAAATTGAATTTTGAAGAAATACTTACCTGAATACCAAGATTAATAAATCGTTGTAATCCCTAAAATAACTTTTTTTAAATTTTTAGGTCAAAAGGGGAGGTAGAGTTAAAAAAAATATTTTTTTGGGTTTTGTGTTTTAAAATATGATTGTGAAGGTTTCAGTTCAACGAATTCATTTGCCGATTTTCACTACCTACCATCTAGTCCAAAAGAGATTAACGTCGATTCTGATGAAGTAGATAAGTTTAGTTCTGACGATGAAATTGGACAAGAATTTGGTTAGTTTATTGAGTAAAAGTGTTTCTAGAGAAGTTTATTCTAAGAAACTGCAACATAACCATCCAAACTACAAAATAATCTTAAAGAGATGGCAGTTTTTGTGGTTATAATACAGGAAAGAGGTTAATCAATAGAAAAACAGAACGTCATTATAGGAAACTTTTCATTTATTTATTGGATGCGTTAAATGAACATACATGATTCAACCCTATTGACAAAGACACTGATAGTGTATACGCCATCTAAATAAAATATTCATCACAAATACGATTATAATATACTAAATAATAAGGAAATTTTGGGGCACCCGAAATAACAGTTTCAGCGGTTATCGTTATTTGTAAGCATGCGCAGTAAGACTAAACAATTTACTGTGATTAAAGAGCACTCAATGTGCAATGCGCTGTCTAATTAATTGTCAACCATCACAAAAAATTTAAGTTATGTTAAAAAATTAGAAGTATTACCAAAAAGTATAATAAATGATAGTTTTGTTAATGCATTCCAAAACCTCTAAGGAAATTGCTCAACGTAATCGTTATTTATAATCACCGAGTACGTTATTTTTGAAACACTAAGCAATGCCAACAGATAACTGTAACGACGGATAAATGTTTTAAATGCAAATCGTAATCTAAGTGATAACTTTAATGCAATAAACACTCGAGTCGATAAAGCCAGGATTGTACAGTTGTGTACCTCATTTAAGTATACATTTCTGAAGAGGTCATAATAAGAGCGAAATGCGCACCAGGTGTTCTTTCGTGCGAGTATGCTACTGTACAGAAATTCTTAGTTTTATTGACTTGAGTGTTTATTGCATTAAAATTATCGCTTAGATAACAATTTGCATTTAATACATTTATCCGTCGTTACAGTTGTTGGCGTTGCTTACTTTGTTACTATTCATACGTGTCCTTGATTACACAAAATGTCGTTAGGCACGCATTTCACTTATGTTATTTTTGAGGTTATTTTATGTGACTCAAGATTTCTCTAATAATACTGTTTTAAAATTTAAGCTTTATACGTATAGAGTACTTATTTTATTAAAACAACTTTGTCAACACATGTGTAAGCAGTTGTTGGCATAAATAAAATCTCGAAACTGGCGATGATGTAAGTTTGCATAAAATTGTACAATAGCAATCAAACACCGAAAATCGCTCAACAGCTGTTTTGTCCTTTTCGAACTCATTATTTGCCAACACTTAGTTGACTATAATAATCGAATAACCCTTATTGGTAGTTAATATTTTATTGCAAATATGTTAACATACAAATACAACTTTTTTTATAAACATATATGGGAATTTATTTTATTATTCGTTTATTTTTTAATTTGATTTCGGCATCAGTTTCTGCATAGATTAAAATTAACATTTACGACAAAATTTGTAGGCACGTGATTCGCAGTATTTGACAAAAGTGGGGTTATTTCTTAGGATATCAAAAAACAGTTGTAAAAAATGTAATTTTGTGCCCGTATGCAAAATTTCAGCTTTTAGGGCAAGAAGAATTACGTAGGTTGCTTTGAGTCTAATTTTTAGACAGTAGTGCAATTTCCAGAAACAGTGAAAAAATCTGAAATTTTAAAAACAAGTTTAAAATTGCATTTAGAACGACGTTTGACTTATAACTTTTTGCTATATTCTGAGAAATAACCTCACATTCGCAATTCCCAATTTTCTACTCGAGTGCTGGTGTAAAACCTAATTATTTCCATATCTAAAATTGGTGGCCATAGACGTGCAATTTCAATCTTTACTAAATTGTTTTTTTAATTAATCAACTATAATGTCCTTATGAGTTAGTAGATGTGTACCTGAGGTTGTATAACAAGTTATGAATAACCCATTAATTCTGTACATTTGATAAACGCCGTAAGTTGACTTTCGTTTGAAAACCCTTCTATGGCTATGTATTTGCCGTTTTGTAAATTTTAGAATGTCTTACCGGATGATCAAAAATTGTTATCAATCATTATCACTGGACGACTCGCTCGTAAAGTAAACTTATTTATTAAGCATCAAGAGGATGTACGTCCAATATTTTTTCTTTCTTTGAGTTACATGCTCTCCGAATTCTGACCTGTTGCACCGCTGAAACTTGTGGATTAAAATTTAAGTATTGATCTTTAGTATTGGTATTATTATTGTTAATGCGGTTGTTATGCATACACGATAAGTTATCAAATTTACGATTTAATTCTTTAAAGGCCTTTGCAGTCGTCGAATCCTGGGTTTGTTTATTTTAATCTTAAACGTTAAATCATGTCGTTAAAATTTGAGTTATATATTATTAAATTTTAATCCACCTCTACGTATATCGAGCATCACTACGTAAAATTCGTTTGCGTTAGACTGTGATTAATATATTTATCTGTGATAACGTATACTATGTTGTCCCTTCGTTAATTTAGATCATATTCTTTTCTCGGTTGTATGTCACTTGATACTTATCAGAATACATTCTTTAGTCTCTCTTTTACAAGTTTGTTAGTTTTATTTTTCTTAAGACCTACGATTTAAAGGATATTTTATTACATCTCTTTAGATGACGCTCACTGTCGTGATACCTTCCTGCGACCCACTCTACGAGAACGGACTTTAGCTTAATTTCTAAGCAACTTCTTAAGTATTATTTAATTATTTCTGAATAACGAACTGCCAAACTGTAATTCAAAATTAAAGTACGATTCCAAAAAGAAAATTTAAAATCAATCTGTGAAATGTACAAGATTCATTGTTTTGCAACTGCCCCTATAATTATTGTTATGCTATGTAGCAGGTTTTGGTCAATTTCTTAGAACAATTTATTTAAAAGTTCTAAAACACAAAAACCCAAGAATAACATTGATAACTTTTACTTTGGCTAAAACTATACATACAAAACTTTAACAAAAGAAAACATTAAATTTCAAGTGTTGTACCAGTTTCTTTACATTTGCATAAATAAAAAATTATAAAACTACGACGTATTATCTTAATGGTGAGTGGATTTTTTTTTGTCGAAGGTAAGAGTCGAGTTACGGAGTTATGATGCATGTGATTGAGATATTACGATAGATAGTAATTTTGGTAGTACATTTAATATTTTAACATCATTGGTAATATTGTGATTACGTATCTCGTAATATTTAAAACGTAGGTACTTCAATGGCACTATGACCATACGCCTCAAGTGTGGTTGATTTGTAGGTTTACCGATCCTTTTGAGTGACAAGAATGGGAGTTGTTCCATTTCTTTGAGCTGCTGGTTATTGATAGGTAACCGGGCGACTAGTGAAACCGCCACTCATTCCAGGTGACACTAACTAGTTGTCGTAGAGATTCATTAAAGATAATATATTTAAGAAATATATGGGTTAACCGGTAGGCACATATACGAATACGTTTGACGACGGTTTCCGCGGTAGGGGACGGAGTAACCCCGCTAAGTAATTTATTAAATTTCCGCTAAGTAACTAATCAGTATAAGTTGTTTTTATTGTTAAATTTCATAATGCGACCATCCGTATGATTCCGAAATTATAATCAATAATGAATATTTTTTACGTTTCAATTACATTAAAAAAATGAACTAAAACAAATAAATGGTACATTAACAATTTAGTTTTCAATGATCATCTTTGTTACTACGTCGCATCAATAAAGCGTTTGTTAAACACAAACTAACTTATGTTTACTTTGTAATTAGCTACACTATTTGTGCTTGACTAATCCCACAAAATTTATTCACGTTTCTCTAACAACTTTACAGACAGTTGTATAAGATGTTCACCTACGCGCACAATTTGTTTGTGCTTCCTTTATGCTATGCAAAAACAAAGAAAAGACAATTTTTGAAATCTAATCCGTAATTTATTTTGGCAAATTTTAAACATCGCGGAATTTCGTAATATCGCATTTAATTACCACACATTTAAGAAAATTTGAAAACAATTTCAATTTTGATAACATCCATCTTACAGAACCAGATGACGTTGTGTATAAAATATACAAGCGGGGAATATTTTTTAAAGTTTTCCAGTCATAAAGTTTTTACGCCTGTTTTATATAAACGTTGGGCCCGAGATAATATATTGAAAAGACCTAGTACTAAAAAATTTCGAGAAAAAGCAGCTTATTCAGTACTTAAAACAGCATAAATATATCTTATTCATATAAAAAGATTTGCTGCGTTAACAAATTTAAATCGTAGATTGTAGCTTTTGATTAAAACAGCGACGTGTCCTACAAAAAATAATTTATTATCGCAGTTTGTTTTGCTTCCTTTTACACAAATCTGGCTTTAAACACAAACAAGAGGGTTGTCCGGGCCATAACATAAAACAACGATATTAACTGTAAAAGAGAGACGTTTAACAAAAAAATTTAATTCGCATAACTAACTCGCTTATTTACGAAAATTCAAGCTTAAACTTTCTAGACGCAAGTATATCATCGGTTTAAAACCACCCGCAGAGCTTTTGGTGAGCTTTTAGAGTTAAAGGGTGTTTCGTAAACTTCAAACTTGTCAAAAGCGTATTTTTAGCAAATGCTTTCCGGAAAACAATTATCATTTTTGTTATTCGTTTTGCGTACGAATAATTTTCCTTTTAAATTTATTAATCGATCGTGTCACGTAAAAGTTACGTGACGTAACTGAAATAGAAGTGAACGTCGTGATTTTTAATTTTATCCCTATTGGAAAGTTAGAATTCAATTTAAAGCTTCATTCAACGAAGTGTATTGTGTATAATTTGAGTTCTTTTTAAGATAAATAAATATGTTCGATTTAAATAAAAATGTTTACGCACAAAAAATATTGTATAGGTACTATAAAGGTTGAGTATAATTGTTAAAAATTTGTTTCAATAAGAAATAATAAATTTTTATCTTTGATTATAAAAAAAAAAACACATCAAATTTAATACACCGTGTGTTCCACGGAAAAATTGACAATTGGCACAATTTCAACACAATATAACAACATATTGGGTTGAATAGATAAAATAAAACAAATTAGTGTTATAAATCAGTTAAATAAATTATTTTTTGTGAATTTTTATTTAATAACCAAATGAATGTTTATTAATTTATTAAACGGCTTTCGTAAATGGATTGGTTAATTTGTTACCTATGTTATTTTTCCGTGGAACACACGGCATACAAACAAATATAAAAACTTAAAAGCTATAGCTTTTGTAACTTGATCGTGATTGAGAGCAATAAAAAAAACTACTACTAAATCTAGCACACCAACGAGTTGTTAAAATACTCATTCACACTGTAATACATTTTTCTACAATAATGTAAATTCTGTTAAGTTTCCTAGCGCGCTACAACTAGATCGCTTTAGCATGAACTTATATGAGCTAAGAATTTGCATAATGTCAAAGAGTAATTAAAACACATTCTTTCAAATGTAATAGTAGAATCCGATCAACCTTTGACGCACAACGTTGTGACGAATGTACTTGTCTACATACATTAATAATTCATAACGACGTTAATAACAGATGAACCCACAATCTCCCATTCCACAGCAAAGTTTTGCAGATGGAATCCTCATGAAATGAGCAATCTTGACCGATGGACACCAAAAATATTAAACTGCTATTCAGTTTGAATATAATGAACTTAATGAACTTTCAAGGTAAATATCTAATAGATGTTACAAACTTGTTAATAAAAAGCACCAAAAAATGGTTATTTATTTGTTAGACAGTTCGGAACACGTACTTGTAGCTCTAACGTTGCACAATAGGTCTTGGAGATAATTTGTATAGATGTTACTAAAGCTTCCAAAACTGTATAGGGCGCCACTTACCTGATCCTAGTAATTACTTTGGCAATGTAGAAACCCAAGAAAAGAGCAAACAAACGTGTAAATACATATAACACGTTAAGCGCCACGAGGTATAATGCGTGTGCCGCACCTGATTTGGTTCTTTGGGCCTCGCGACACATATGTTATGTCTCATTGCTGGCAGTTCTATTTGGCCGCGTAACATAAGTCCTGTGCCTCGCTGATGTGATTTTCTTATGGGAGCCGAAAGTGCGTGGCCCGAGGACCAGACCTTGATGTTGGTCCGTGGATTTTGACTTTTGGCTGGTTTAGGGAATTTGAAGGTAACAATAAAACAGACTATACCTATCATGTAAAAATATACTTTATTTGGAATAAAACGAACGTAAACACTAATATGTCAGAATTTTCATTTTTTTGGGCATTATGGTCTTCAAAAAACATTGAATACAATAATATTTGCTACAGGCAGAACATTGCCATTTGGAACGCGACCCTTTACTTAGGGCAACTTTTCGCCCATCTTTTCTTTGAGATTTCGATAGCACACGACACAACGCAAACGCGAATTTGTTTCCACTAACACATGTTCATTATTTACTTCATTGTTGTCTTCTTCAAAAGTTTCGTTTAGATTAGTCTCCACGAGTCCAAGTAGAGATATGCAGAGTTGTTCTCGGAAATCTGTGATTGAGATTCTATTCTGAGTAACCTCCTTATAAACTATATGAGCATTTACTACGGCCGAACCTAATAGAAACTCTATGGCCAGTTTTCTGTACCATTTGGTACTTCTTCGTAAACAATGCGAATAAGCCTTGACCTGATCGGAGATATCAATGAAAGATTTTGCATGATTATAATCAAGGATAGCTTCCGGTTTTTCAATTTCATCACCTCGTTTCTGTATTGTTTTTGTGCGTCCGTGTGAACAGTACTCAACATAAGGACGTCCTTTTTGTCGTGCCATTTTAATACTACTATTCCTGTATTACTTTCTTGCGCCACTACGTCTTTACGCTTTAATTTTTTGCACTATGTCCTTTGGATTATATTTACGATTGGTACGTAAAGTACCAATCAAATGGGTTTGTTTTGCTAACAATTTAGTTGCCAAAGAAACACTTGTATAGAAATTGTCAGTGTATAATTTTCGACCAGCGTCCAAAAGTCCTTCCATTAGGGATAACACTACATTTTCGGATGCCTGTCCTCCTTGTACGCAGTCATTACCACAATATATTTTCAAATTATAAGTATATCCACCTTCACAACACAGCTTATAGACTTTTATGCCGAATTTATGTCTTTTGTTTTTATGTATTGTTTGAACCGGAGGCGTCCACGGAATGGGACCATAGTCTCATCTATACACAATTGTAAACCAGGTGTGAAAATATTTCGAAATCTTTCTAGTAATTTGGTTACCAATGGACTCAGTTTTCGAAGTCTGTCGTTGTCAAGCGAAGCATCTTCATTATCGCTGAAATGCACCATAGCTAAAAGCAGTTCGAATCTGTTTCGGGGTAAAATTTTGGAAATTTCATTGGAATACAAAGGACTCTTCCTCAATATGATCGCAATGTTGGCTGTTTCACCAAACCCATCCACAGAAGAACACCCAAAAATTTTTGGATTTCTAAATTATTAGTAGGAATCCATTTCCTAACACGAGATTTTGGCTTATTTGGTTTGGCCAAGCATTGTTCAGCGTAGCGATTAGTTTCCACTACAATATGGGTCACTATTTCATCGGTCAAAAATAATTTGAAAATATCAATTGGGGCTTTGTTATAGAAATCTTCATATATTTGAGCGTCAATACCAATATTCTGAACGAGAAAAGGAAACTGTTTTAGTGAGGTACCGTCGACTACACGCCAATTTAGTTGGGACAGGTCACTATTATTACCTTCATCTTGGATCTCTTCGTTTTCACTAGCAGCACTCTCCACGGTAAATTGTGCAATAACTTCTTCTATTACTTGATTCATATTGTCATCCCCTTGATTATTAGGTGTACAATTTTTTCTCGGCTAGTTGAAGCGCCATCACTTGAAATGTGCTGTTTTTCTCTGAACAATTACCTCTCAAACGTTTTTCTTTGGTTGAGCAAAATTACTTGTAGAACTACTATCGCTACTGTCTGTCTCACTGCCACTTGGGGAATACTCATCAGATAAGTATACATCACCAAATAACTCATTATTGTCACTCTCTTCATCCGATAACATTTCATTCCACAAACGCGCAAGTCTTTCTTGCTCTTCTTCATAGCTCGGCATTACTAAATTTATAAATAGTTTACACTAATTTCCACGCAGTAATTTGGACCACAATAAAAATGTACGTACAATACAAACGACGCTCTAGTACTGAATAACACCTAACATGGCTCAAACCGCGAGAACACGCGTGTCTTAACTTGCAAAAACCGCGACGCAACTTATGTGTCGCGTGGCCTCACTGGTCAGTAGAGGTCAGCGGGCCGCGCGACATACAACGAAGTACCTCAAAAAAAAAATTGGAAAACAGCTAAACTAATAGGATTTGAGGAAAAATTTAACTGAATATGCTAAACTGCAACCAAAAGTTGACAATTATAACAGTTTGGCCCAGGGGACGGGATTTTCTAATTCTACTGTGGCGCTTAACGTGATAATTGTCGAAATCGTTGCCTATACACACATTCGAACAAAATAAAAGGGCATCGAAAAGAACAAGTATTAGCCTAAATTCACAAAAATGGTTTTAAACCTATTTAAAATTGTTTACACGTAAAAAAAATACAGAATAAAACTTATCTATTTTTTTGTAGTCGGCTAATGCTTTGAGTAAGCTTCTCTTTTAGTATTTATTAATCGCAAGCCTTTTCCACAAGCAAGACCTTCAGTGGGAGATGGATTGTGACGAGTTTTTTTTCTTTCCCCTTTATTTGCATTGTGTTTGTCAAAGTTGTTTACTCCTTGTAGTCGACAACCCACGTTACAATGTGTAAGAGAAAATTGAGAAGAGGGTTTGACCGTGTAGTTGGTCTTTCTTAATTAAAATCTATTTTATATCTACGTTTGTATGACAATTATGAATTACTGGAGGTGTCCTCTTAATAGGGCTACGTTTATACAGGGTCATTGATGGTCGATGGTAGGTTAGACGTTTATGAAAAACGGGGCATAGGAGTAATTTAAAAATTTGGCTCTCGCCATAAATAGACGCAATCTATGTTTCTAAAATATTTTCATTTTGGCGGTGTTGCCGCCTGTCGTTCATTGAGTGCAAATCAGGATACATTTTATTGAAGTTCCTACATGTTCTTGCCACAATTTTGTCACATTCTCCATGAAGAATAAGTAGATTCATCAAAACTTTATGCGAGTAATTATTTCGCTCTATTTAATTTGTTTTTGAATACGTATTAAATAGTAAATCACAATCTCAAAACTTTGATATCTGTCAAACACACTGAATAATTGAGCAATTGTCAAACCACATGGCGTTCCGTGGCTAACTAATGCAAATTATGTGAAGACAATGTGATTTTTAACTATTATTGCTATATCAACTTGAAGAAATTTTAATTGTCTATCAGAATTTCAAGTAATATACAGGGTGTTCCATTTAACAAAATAAAGATTTGACTTTTTTTGTAAGTCACGTCAAAATCATTAATTTTAAACCGCTTTGTATAAAATAAAATAAATTTATTTAAGTATCTGTTAAATACAAGTCTTTTGCAAACTGCATCTAAAATTTCAGCCTTATATGGGTTCAAATAACAGCTAAATTTAAATTTCGGTGAGATCATATTTTGAAAAAAAATAACCCTAAAGTAATTATTATCTCGATAACCGGTGTAGATAGGTATAGGAAACTATTAAAAAAAAATATCAGTAAAAATTAAATAATATATAGCGTGTTTCATTTAAAATTAACAAGTTGATACAACTTTTGAGTAGAAGCTGCAACACCGCTAAAATAAAAATATTTTAGAAAGATAGATCGTGTCTATTTATGGCAATATCCAAATTTTCAGATTACTCGTATGCCTCGTTTTTCATATGCGTCTAACCTACCATCGACCATCAATGATCATGTATATTAGCAGTAAGTAGTTAACTTTCGTGACTGACTGGCATATGTTATCATATCTTCTGGTAATACTGCCAAGTGTCCTCATTATTATGGTGCTGCCTGTAAACATCACTAAACCACCTTTCTAAACACTGAATTGGTTTTGTGGCAAATATTTTTGCTTTTTGTTCATCAATTACAACTTTGAGGAAAACCATCGAAATTTCTGAAGTTACTGACTAAAGAAGCATTGGGCTTATGTAATATGTTTATTATTTTTTTGAATTTAATTTTTCGTGTAAGAAATTACTTAATTTAAATATTTTTTTATGTGCTTGTAAGTCGGGATTCCTTGATAACCTTTGTTTATTGATATTATTGTAATTGGACTCCCACTGGCTTACCTTATCAAAAATGCACAATACTCCTCTAATTGTTGTATTACTGGCGCAAACAGACGTGTAATAAATTTG
The DNA here is from genome assembly GCA_030710515.1 of Abscondita cerata. Lineage (NCBI taxonomy): Eukaryota > Metazoa > Arthropoda > Insecta > Coleoptera > Lampyridae > Abscondita > Abscondita cerata. The sequence goes on from JALBCR010003117.1 coordinate 54,680, forward strand.
GCGGGCGATTCTTCAAGCACAAAAATTATCACTAGCAGTTTTGTAGACACATGCAATTATAATTATCGAAGTTCTCAATAACAATCGCGTGTAAAAAAATAAATTAAAAATAGATTTAGTATCGCCAACAAAATGAATAATTAAAGAAAATTTTGTTTATGGGCTAATTTTGCTTTCAGGTTTGATTCGCCCCCAGGTGGTAGGTTTAATTTTTTACCAAGTATGAAGTCTTAAACGTTAACAAAAATACAGCATTAAGTCACGGCAAAACACGTCACTCCTACATGTAATTAAACAATTTGAAGATTTTGTTTAATAAAAAAAAGGCCTTATATCAACAAACGTGCATTTCACAGAACGCTATGTATTAAAATGAAATAATCGGAAACCCAATACGACTTAATTTTTTGCGACGTTTGCTGATCTAACTATCGACTAAAATTCTTGTAAACTTAAGTTACCTATACGCCAGGCGTAGAGCGAAGCAAAAACAAAATTCACATATAAAAAAAAAAACGTTACAGATAAGACCAATATACATTTGGGGTTAAACATAAATCTGTGGCGTAACGCTAAATGGGGCCGGTTGATGCTCAGTGACAATACTGTAATTATTTCTTGTTTTGTAATTTAAATATTGTTCTATTTGATACCCTCCCGTATTATTTCAATTTGTGTATAGATAACAGTATTTTGTTCTTCTCTTGGGTTTCCTATTACCTAAAAAGTAATTACCAGCACTATGTAGGTGGCGCCCGGTACTGCAAAATTGGAGCTACAATCAACAAACCTGTAACTGGATAACTACTTTAATTAAAGCTGATGAAAGTGTTGTTATTCCGCAGTTCTTTTTTACTTTTCTTATGTTTAAGGTAGTTAGTTCTGTCTAGTCATTGTCGCGCTAGTGATCATTTTCCTATTAAACGACAAACTGCCTTCAACAAATTTTGACAGTGTGACCATTGTGCTCACTTAGCAACAATTTGTAAAATTGGTAATTTAGGCTTATATGTAATTGTACTTAAATCTATAATCTACTATATAAAAATAACGCACGAACCGATTTCCAAGGTTTTGCATTTGTTGGAAAGGTTTCGGGCTTCGTGAGGTTTATAGCAAAGAAAATTCAGGAAACATTTCAACAGAAAAGCTGGAAAATCTTTTTTCACATACAGCGACATCTCTGATACATAGCTTGTACTACAAATCAATATTTTAAGTAGATGGCGCCGGTGCGTCGCAATGACAATTAACAAGTCACAAAGGCCAATCGCTTAGTGTTTGCGGGATAAATTTAGAAAATCTAAACGAAATGTTACATAAAACGAAGCCATCTGGTGGCGAAATGGAGTTCGCCGGGTTTGCTAGTACGTTGATATAAAGTTGCAGTCTTTGTCTTTATTTTAATTTATGCGTATACAATAAGTCAAGAGAACAAAACTTGTATAGCTAGTTTTATACCAGGTAAGTTAAAATATTTTTTAACAGATCTTTGTTTACGTTCACAACATTTTTCAAAATAACATTTTTGGGTGCAATTATCTACCTTGCACTAAATTTTTGGCTTTCGATACCGAGTTTCTGTTGTTTCATGATTTTTTTAGATATTTGATTTACTTACTGTGAGTCGGTGACTATGTAACTGAATCGTTTGGAGAAACTTGAGATCAGAATCTAGTAGACGTCGTCAAAGATAAGAGTACCGTATGAGCTATGCATCTACTAAAGTCAAATGGCACATGAAAAAGGCTGTCCTAACACGTGACCGTATATAATAATTCCACCGTATTCCAAGTAATGCACACGCCCTTATCTTATGTTTTACTTTACAAAAATAATACAACATTTTCGCGCAAATTTAATGAATTTGTTAAAAAACAATCGAATATCGTATTTTAGAGATATAAATCAATAATTGCTTTTTTTTAAATAGAACCCTTTATATTTTTAATTTTTTAAATTTAAAAATGTTCATTGTGTTTCAATTAAAAATACCAATCTTTTTTGAGTAAGTTGTATTAAGTTTTATTTTTAGGGTACAAATTAATTAAGTTAGAGCTGTGTGCATTCTCGCGTGGCGACATTGTACACTCATGAAATTTAAAACTTGGACACCACAATTTCTGTAAACAAAAGTTTGCACATTGTGAAGCGGGCTTAAGGGTATCATTTACAATTCTAACAGCAGGTAGTCTCAGCAGGGGTTATCTTATAGAAGGACTGTAGAATGAATCATTACACTAAGCACGTTTTAGAAAATAGGTAATTTACGTTGCTTACTTAATTTTTTCTTTAAAGAATATATTTGAAGGTATCGCTAATTAAACACCATAGCTCGATTAATTATCGAATCAAAATTTTGTTTAGGAAATGTTTACAAAATAAAATTAGAAATAATTTTGATTTAAAAAACGTCTACAAGCAATAACTTTTAAATTAAATCAAAAACTAAACATGGTTATTTGGGTTGACTGATTATTACTTATTTTTAAATAAATCTAACCTACTAATTATTGTAAGTTATTAAAAAAATCATTAAACTCTCTATTCATAATATTTAGTCCTTACAAAATGTATATTTTATGACGTTTCATTTTTTTCTGTAGTTAATATAAAAGTGAAAATAAAAACTAAGGCAATTCTTATTGTCAACGTATATATTTAGTTTTTGACAAGAATTTATTACATAATTATAATTAAGATACCAAGTTATAGTTTAAAATTAAATGAAAACTTTTTTTTAAATAAAGGTATTACTATATAAATAAATATAAGAAATCAATAATGGGTGTGACCTCCATTATTATTGATACATTCTTGGAGGCGTCTGCTCATTGACGCTATCAAGGTATCAATATAATTAATATTAATCGTTTCCCATGCGGTATCAATGGCTGCAATTAGTGCATTACGGTTTACTGGTATAAAATTTGGCCCTTGTTGTCTTCGGATAACAGCAAGTATTCGAGCCCAAACATTTTCGATAATGTTAAAATCTGGGCTTTTTGCTGGCCAGGGTAACAGCTCAAGTTATTTGCTTGTATCCAGTTGCGCACAACCTGCGAAGTATAGGGTCATCATATCCCGATAGTTAATGTTCCAAGAAAATATGTGTAAATAGTAAATGGAATCTACTAACGTAACGTTAAGTCGTTAATTATAGTTACATAACTCTCCTTTCATAAGATATAGTTCATATTAATATGCTTATTGTAAAGCTTCGTACACACCTGAACAACAAACCGAGGAACAAACAGAACAACGAACCAAACGGCAATCGGTTTTTTTCTCCGACATCAAGAAAATGCGCGCGGATGCGTTTGCAGGTTTGGACGAATCTAAACAAAACGGCGAACAAACTTATGCGGGAGAATTAAATTATTTATTTTTGTCCTCCCTTTTGTGGGTTTGTTGTGTTTTAGGTAATATTATGGAGTTGACAGAAAAAAATGTTTTAAATTAATCAGTGTTTAAGAATGCAAGAAAAAATGATGTCCCTATTAGCATCATTTGGGCGGGAAATTTCAAAAAAAAAAAAAAAGGAAATTTTTACTCTTCTTTGTGCGTAAAAATTTGGTTGGCACTATCTTCTTGTTTTCCGCAATTTTCTCTTCTCAATAATAAATATATATGAACTGAAAACTACTGAAAATAATTATGGGAACAGCACAAACGTTCCGTTTGTTGTTCGGATTGTGGAAATCATAAAAGATCGTTTGTCGTTCTGTTTGACTTTCGGTTCGTTGTTATGTTTGTTGCTCGGTTTGTTGTTCAGGTGTGTACGAAGCTTTACAACTTAAGCAACAATTTTTGGCGAATAAAGATTAGTTTGTGATGTAATATTAGAAACACAAATTTATATCATATCAAATTTATGACAACTTAAAACCAAGAACGTGTATGTTATTGCTAAGAAATTATTAAGGAAAAGCGCAATTGCAGTGTAAATATTTATAATTAGATATTTTCGAAAGTTTATAAGTCCTCTATTGTAATCTTAATACTTAAAAGAAAATCCTGTCCATTAGCATTATAAGGAAATGGCTTTTACTTTATGAATAAGTTTCAATAACAATAGAATATCCTTGCTTGTTTAATTTACTTCCTTTGAGTCATATTGCTCTAAGGGTTGTTACATTGGTCATTAGAAGTATGTAATAAATAAACAATTACCTACTGTTTGAGAAGGGGTAGTGTGAACCAATAAATAAAGTAAGAAATGTGAATTCCATTTTAGTTTAAAATTTCAAGTGTTGTGAAAATGCCACCTCATCTCGGTGCTGATTTGAAAGCGCGGATTGTTTCGGAATTAGCGGCGGGCCGTAGCGTGCGTGAAAATTCACGTATGTTAGATATACCAAAAGCACCGTAGGGCATTACCGAGTAAAATGGAATCTTGAACACACTTTGGAAAGAGCCATCGGAAGTGGTAGACCTAAAGTATCTACACGTGCTCAAGATCTCGAGTTGTTTCATTACGTAACAGAACAACCATTTGCTACATACTCCAGGGCTATAGCAGATACACATTTCCCGGATGCCGTATAACTGCACAAAAAGATTAAAGGAGATGGGAATAAAGAAGTATAATGCTGCTGCGAAAGAAGTTCTCAGTGACAAAATATGAGACGTCGTCTGGAATTTGTAAGGCGATATGTAAACGAACCTTTGGAATTTTGGAATCGAGTGATTTTTAGCGACGAAAAACCGTTCAATAGCCGCAACGATGGACCACTAAAAGTTTTTAAATGGAAGGAAATCGTTATGAAAATAATCACATATGTCCTAAAAACGAAGTGGTTATTTTTCTGTGAATGTGTGGGGTTGGGTTAGCGCGCGGGGTCCAGGAGTTTGTTGAGCTATCGATGGAAGTCTTGATTCTGCTGCGTATTTAGATATTTTGGAAACTATTATGAAACCTTCAGTCGAAGTGTTTTATCCAGACGAAGATTATATTTTCCAACAAGTAAGTATTCTTATTTCACTATACTTTCTCCAAAAAATAGTTCGGGATCTGTTGAATTAACATTTTCATAATGTATTTTTGTTATTAAGGACAACGCCCCTATTCATACTTCGCGGGTTGTGCGCAATTGGATACGAGAAAATACGAGCTGTTACCCTGGCCAGCAAAAAGCCCAGATTTTGAAAATGTTTGGGCTCGAATACTTGCTGTTATCCGAAGACAACAAGGGCCAAATTTTATACCAGTAAACCGTAATGCACTAATTGCAGCCATTGATACCGCATGGGAAACGATTAATATTAATTATATTGATACCTTGATAGCGTCAATGAGCAGACGCCTCCAAGAATGTATCAATAATAATGGAGGTCACACCCATTATTGATTTCTTATATTTATTTATATAGTAATACCTTTATTTAAAAAAAAGTTTTCATTTAATTTTAAACTATAACTTGGTATCTTAATTATAATTATGTAATAAATTCTTGTCAAAAACTAAATATATACGTTGACAATAAGAATTGCCTTAGTTTTTATTTTCACTTTTTATATTAACTACAGAAAAAATGAAACGTCATAAAATATACATTTTGTAAGGACTAAATATTATGAATAGAGAGTTTAATGATTTTTTTAATAACTTACAATAATTAGTAGGTTAGATTTATTTAAAAAAAAGTAATAATCAGTCAACCCAAATAACCATGTTTAGTTTTTGATTTAATTTAAAAGTTATTGCTTGTAGACGTTTTTAAATCAAAATTATTTCTAATTTTATTTTGTAAACATTTCCTAAACAAAATTTTGATTCGATAATTAATCGAGCTATGGTGTTTAATTAGCGATACCTTCAAATATATTCTTTAAAGAAAAAAATTAAGTAAGCAACGTAAATTACCTATTTTCTAAAACGTGCTTAGTGTAATGATTCATTCTACAGTCCTTCTATAAGATAACTCTTGCTGAGACCACCTGCTGTTAGAATTGTAAATGATACCCTTAAGCCCGCTTCACAATGTGCAAACTTTTGTTTACAGAAATTGTGGTGTCCAAGTTTTAAATTTCTTGAGTGTACACGCCATTGACATGACTCTAGAACATCTGACCAAAAACCTATGTGGATTTAAAATAAGCATCATGTTGAGGGCATGAAAAAATAACAGGCAACGAATAACCCAATCAGCAAGCCAAACTAAGCCTTGTATAAAACAATTTCCCACGTACGGCTTTGGCTGAAGGGACTTTCAGAAGGTGATTTCTAACTGGAAAAAAAATAAACAAAATCTGGAATACTTAAAGAAAATTTCCAACCTGAATAAGAAAGAGGTAATGAAAATGAGCTAAAACACAATGTATATATCACCTAAGACATATGGAACTGATAAATGATGACACATCTGGTAAAAAAGTAGAAAACGTAGAACACATCATTTTGCCCAGGTTTGTGCTCAAATAGAATGATATATTTAGGAGATACCCTCATCTTGGAGGAAAAATTAGGTAATAACCGATTTCATCAAGAAAATAGATTTTTTCTGAGTTAAACAAGTGAGGGCAAAAAAAATCACGTGTGGTCGCAGTGCAGGGAGACTTAATAATAATAAAAAAATAATACATTGCAACTATATCGTAATGAAAACACGTTTTGTTCAATAATGATTTTGGCCTCAATTGTTTTGCTCTAATTTTATCATTATGGAATACTTTATTTATTTTTAACTCCTTTGTATTTATTTTGATGTTATCGCAAACATTTTCCGATAGTGAGAGTGTCATTTGTTATAACAGTCGCTCAATCTTTAAACAAGAACGTAGTTAAACCACAACAGAACGAGAGTGTTTGTATGTAATTTGGAGATTAGAAAGGTTGAGTATGTACCGGGTGGCCAACTAAGAATGAACGCCGGCTATATCTTGGAAATTATAAATCTGACAAAATTGAAAAAAAAATATTTAATAAGTAAATCGACTACGTAAAATTGCGGGAAATTATTTTCAAGTTTGTAAGATGGCCGCTAGGGAGCGAAACTGTTATGGCCGATCATAAAATTGGCTCTTTCTCCAAAAATATGCAAATATAAATATATTTTAAATATTTCCGTAGTAAAGACTGCAAAATTTTTGATTTTGTTGTTTAGGGTATTTTACTCTGTCTTAGAAAATGTAGTGGTGGGGAACGTCAAACATGTTTTTATTTAAATGGAAATAACTCCGGTATAAGTTAACAGAATTGAACAAACTAGGTCTCGTTTAAAGAGCTCTTCTAACTTAATAATATGCAGTATAAAGATAGTCCGAATAAATTTTGACGTGACAGCTAGAGGGCGCTGTTTAACATTACAACAATTATTGCGCATTATCATGAGATTTTTAAATAGCACCCTATGTATCTTTTACACAGTTAAATAGAGGACAAAATTCCTAAACAGTCGGCGCAAACCGCAACTTCCTATCTTTCTTCAAACCGAAGATATCAATAAAACAAATGTTTGACCGCTGACTATGCAACATCTATTACATATTTTACGTAGAAAATGAATTTAAATTAATTGAAACCATTTAATTAATGCCGCCCTAAATGTTCAAACAGTCGTTCATTGTTTCGATGCACTTAAGCATTTAAACCGACAAAATATTGAACAATTGAATTTCATGTCAATATCATTTTAGTTGCTATTTTTGTATGCTTGTTCTCGATTTTGTTATTGCGTGTGATTGTTTGAGTTTTTGTGTAGTTTGAGTTTACTTGTTGTTGTTTGTGTTACGTTACTGTTAGTTTGTAGTTTTTCTTGTCGTTTTTGTGTTACGTTAGTGTTGTTAGTATTAGTATTAGACCAGTCTTAGTGCTGTGCTGTTAAGTGTTACAAAATGCTTTATACCAACGAAGAGTTATTTGACATGATAGGTGTCTATTTTAATGCATGAGAAATGCTACAGTTGCTGAAAGGGTATATGCGCAGCAATATCCCGATAGACGGCACCCGAGTAAAAGGTTTTTTGCGAGTTATCCATCGTTTACAAACAACTGGAAGCGTCCATGTTCCCGTATACCGTAGACAACACAGGAGACGTACCGAAGAGAACATTATTAATGTTTTAGCTTATGTGCAGTTTAATCCACACCTAAGTACTAGAAGTATTGCACAGGATCTGGGAGTAACTCGATCTACCGTTCAAAACATTCTCAAAGAGCACAGGTAAGCGAATCTTCAATGTTGAAACTCTACTGTAAACTTACAAGGTTTACTTAATACTTATCCTACTGTTGAATCAGTAGTGATCATCTTACATCTTTCAGGTTACATCCATATCACTTAGTCCAGCATCAGGCATTGACTGCTGCAGATTTTGATCGAAGACTAGACCATTGCCACTGGCTCTTGGGTATGATGGCAGACGATCCCCAAATTCTATCACGTATATTGTGGACAGATGAGGCCACCTTTCATAGTAATGGCAGTGTAAATGTCCATAATATGCACTATTGGTCAAGAACGAATCCGCACTGGATGCAAGAAGTTCAGCACCAAGGTCGTTGGTCTGTAAATTGTTGGGCAGGGATTCTAGAAGGGCAAATTATCGGTCCATTCTTTTTAATAACCAACTAAATGGCCACAATTACCTACAGTTTTTAACAGAGCAATTGCCGATTCTGTTAGAGAAAGTGCCCTAGAAATTCGAAGACGAATGCTGTTCCAGCACGATGGCTGTCCAGCCCACTTCGCAGTGAATGTTTTAGATGCCAACTACCCTGGTAGATGGATAGGACGGGCAGCATTTTTCCATGGCCGCTAGATCACCGGATTTAACATGCCTGGATTTTTATTTATGGGGTCGAGTAAAAGATATAGTTTTTGCAACCGGACCCACTACACGTGATAACATGATTGGACGAATAAGGGACTGTATGCAAACTATTTCAGTAGCTGAACTAGAGGTAGTTTGCGCGAGAAAGGATGCTTAAGTGCATCGAAAACGATGGACGGCAGTTTGAACATTTAGGACGGCATTAATTAAATTGTTTCAACTAATTTAAATTTGTTTTACGCGTAAAATATGTAAATAGTCAGCGGTCTAACATTTGTTTTATTGATATCTTCGGTTTCAAAAAAGATAGGAAGTTGCGGTTTGCACCGACTATTTAGCAATTTTGTCTTTTATTTAATTGTAAAAAGATACATAGGGTGCTATTTAAAATCTCATGATAATGCGCAATATTTGTTGTAATGTTAAACAGCGCCCTCTAGCTATCACGTCCAAAATTTATTCGGTATCTTTATACAGCATATTATTAAGTAAAAGAGCTCTTTTAAACGAGACCTAGTTTGTTTAATTCTGTTAACTTATACCAAAGTTATTTCCATTTAAATAAAAACTTGTTTGACGTTCCCCCACCACTACATTTTATAAGAGAGAGTAAAATACTCTAAGCAAAAAAAATCAGAAATTTTGCAGTCTTTACTACGGCAATATTTAAAATATATTTATATTTGCATATTTTTGGAAAAAGAACCAATTATATGATCGGCCATAACAGTTTCGCCCCCTAGCGGCCATCTTACAAACTTGAAAATAATTTTCCGCGATTTCCAATATTGTCAGATTTATAATTCCCGAGATATAACCGGCGTCCATTCTTAGTTGGCCACCCGGTACGTATAAGGCCACCCGAAGGTTTATGTGATTACAGACCATCATTCTATACTGTGGTTAAGTAATTTGAACAATCATAGTTTTTTTATATTATACATTGTAAGAGTGACGATCATCTAATTCCCGACTGTTTGTCACGTTCATTTCTAATAGTAAGTGAAATTAGTTCTCATAGTTCTGGGTTAGATTTTAATGTCGAACGGGTTAAGAATAAATAGTATAAAAGTATGTTAAGTAGAGTTAATAAATACACATCTAAATCTTCCGCATAGCGTATCGATAATAATAAATTGTTCAAGCATGTTTCTAGTAAGATTCCTGAGTTGTTTGAAGACTCGTTTAATTGCAAATTGGTTTATGCCATCCACAAAGCAATCCTACCGAAAGAATTAATAGGTTAATTAAAACGATGTTTTCTGCTTTTGTTCGAAAAAATTACAGATTTAGGGATAAGTATTTGAGTGCTATAAGTTGTGGAATACGTAAGTTGGTTCACAAAACCACAAGTTACACTCCTTATCAAATACCTTTCGGTAGAGAGCATGTTTTTAGTAGCAAATATTTTAGAGACTTTTGTTTGTCTATTTAATCTAAATCAAATTACAATCAAGTTGTTGAACTGAAAAAAATTGGCTTACAAAAACTATTTGAAAACGTTAAGAATAGGATAAAAACAGCTTATTGTCATCAAAAACATGCTTATTATTTGCGTATGAGATCTGTTGAGTATGTTGTCGGTCAATTTGATTATGGTCGAAATTATTTTTTGTCAAATGCTTTTGACTATTTTAATACAAAATTAGCACCTAAATTTGTAGGCCCCTTTACAATATAGCAACAGTTGATAGATTTTGTGACAAACTCTTCAAAAAGGAATAGCATGTAAAAGATTTGGGTCCCAATGAACTTGAAATTTAGTGAAGGAGGGGGGTTGTAACGGTTTCAAAAGTATAATTTATTTTCTGATAGTTAAACACATTTCAATTTTTTAAATTGAAAATAATTGTCAGATGGTTCAAACAAAAGAAAATAATATGGCAGCAATTGTGGTGGATTTGATTCAAATAAAAATTTGCTTTCATGTTAGTATGTTATTTGAAGGAAATTGCTTTTTTAATCAAGGATTAATCAACGGAACAACAATTTTACAATTTAAAAGCGACCATCTGGTAAGAATGTTTCTGGCTGATTCATTTCCTTTTTTTCTTAATTTTCAATTTATTTTTTAGTCTTTTTTGTGTTTTTATTGTATTCAATTGGTATACCACAATTAATAAATTACTTTGTACACGTTTGGAGTTACAAAAGAAATTTTTTTAAGCAAAACTAAACAAAAATTCAACTAAACTTTAAAATATTAAATAGCATTGGCACTTGTAAGGTTAATGAAAAGTTTGTATGGTTGTACGTATTGTTAGGGTTAAAAGATAGATTTGCACCCGTTTCAGTCTTGAAAGAGGGATGGGTTAAGACCAATAATAACCTGGCCTAGAGATATTTAGTATTAAAGAGGCTAAGTTGTGATAGCATAAAAAATAAAAAAACCCTAACGACAAAGTAATTACTAGTAGTAATTGTACACAGTACCAAATAGTATTACTTGTGATTGTATTAGATTATGATGATTATTATTATTGACGGG